>BSXT01000363.1:0-103531 GCA_030267785.1 Phytophthora fragariaefolia | reverse complement strand
GCCATCATGATTTGCTACCTCGGCATTGTTGCGGCCAGCATCGGCGATGCCTCTGTCCACTGTGGAGGCGTTGCCTACTGGGTGATCCTGCTCATTGAGATCCCATGGGTCGCCGTCTTCGTTGTCTTCACTTCACACTACCTGCACAAAATTTACCTTCGCAAGGCTGCCGTCCACTATCAGTACGTGGAAGGCGACATCCACTGGACGAAGAAGACCGTGGTGTATTTCCCGTTGGGTTGTGCGGTTGCCGGACTTGTTGCTGGTATGTTTGGTGTGGGAGGAGGCATTATCACGGGTCCTATCATGATCGAGCTGGGTATCGTGCCGGAGGTGGCCTCGTCTACGACTGCGCTAATGATTTTGTACTCATCGGCCGCTGCCACAGCGAAGTTTGCTGTATTCAAGATGGTTGCTTGGGACTGGGCATTATTGTTGTGTGCAGTGGCGTTTGTGGTGACGTCAGCTTCGCAAGTGGTGATTTTGGGGTTCGTTCGCCGGACGGGACGCCAATCTATTATCGTGCTATGCATTGCCACGGCAGTCCTGATTGGAGCTGTTATCATGACGTACCAGGCCATCAAGTCAACTGTCGATGACGCTGGTGACCATTTCTCCGCGGTCATTTGCAGCTAGAAGTTGCGTTTACCTTCGTATAGTTGGTCTGAATAGCAACAAAATGAAAATGTTGCTTGATAGGGAGTTAGCAACCGTATTATGCAACTGAGATAGTGCAGCTGAGTGCTCGTTCAGAAGGAGCTTGCTAATACTTGAGCACGAGTAGCATCATTAGCTGAATGCTTGGTGTTTTGCGACAGTTATTGAAGTTAGCCTCCATCGGCGGAAAACGTTTATCTGTGAGTATCTCTATTCCAAGAATACCGAAGAAACGACAGCCACGTGCGTGACGATTGAGCTCCTTGCCTCGTTTCCTTGTCGTGTCGTGGCGTCATTTCCATTCAAGTCCCCACCCAGCACAGTAGAAATTCCAGTGCGTCACTAGCAGGGGCCTTATGATCAGACACGCTAGGTGTCACGAGGCCGGATTGGTTTTAATAATTTTACTTACTGCCGTGCTTGCATCGACAATTTCCGCTTCATCGGGTGATAAAAACTCAAGCAATGGGATTCCAGAGCTGCGAAGTTTGTCAACCTTCGATACATACGATGCACTCGCTCTTGTCTTCATCGGACTTGGGCTTGCTGTCTCAGCAGCGGGCGGCGTAGGTGGCGGAACCATTCTCGTCCCAGCCATGATCCTTATCATGAGTTTCGACATCAAGCGCGCTACACCCGTGTCCAATTTGGCCATTGTTGGCGGAGCTGTCGCCAACGCTTGGTTCAACATACGCAAACGCCACCCGACCGTGGATCGCCCGCTCATCGATTCCGATTTGGCTTTGGCAATGATCCCACTCGTCATGGGTGGTGCCGTTGTCGGCACTATCCTTGCCAAATTATTGCCAAGCTACTTACTCTCGTTGTGTTTCGTCGTTGTGCTTGTATTGGGTGGCGTCCGCGCAGTTTCGAAAGGAATCAAGATGTACCGCGCTGAGATGAAGAGCTGCAAGGTGCAGGAAGTTGCCCCCGCTCCACCTGCTGAAGCAACAGAAGAGCAACGGGCCGCTGCCTACGTGGCTGTATGCTCACCAAGTTCGTGCGCCGAAGATAAAGCGATCGACCACACATGCGATGATTCTGCTAGGGATTCCCTACTCAAAGGTTCGGGGAGCTTGTCGAATGAGTGCGACGGGTCCGGCATGGTAAACGACGAGGTGTTGGCTAAGATCACCGAACGGGAACGCCATTTCTCACTGGCCAAACAAGGAGCAATAATGCTCTGCTACTTGGGTATCGTAGCGGCAAGTATCGGTGGTGCAGCTGTGCCCTGTGGCGGCGTCGCCTACTGGCTGCTACTGATCATAGAGGTTCCATGGATATGTGGCTTCGGTATTTGCACAGCTATATACCTTTTGAAACAGCACAGCTGCAAGGTGTCGGTCAACTATGTGTTTGCAGTGGGTGATGTTCACTGGACTAAGGGTACGGTCGTTCGCTTTCCACTAGCTTGTGCCGGTGCGGGACTCATTGCTGGATTATTTGGTGTCGGTGGAGGAATCGTCATCGGTCCTCTTATGATTGAGATGGGAATCGTCCCCGAAGTTGCTTCGGCTACCACAGCACTCATGGTACTCTACTCGTCGGCTGCAGCAACTGCGAAGTTTGCCGTGTTCAACATGATCGCATGGGATTGGGCTGTGTTGCTGTGCGTGCTCGCGTTCGTCGTGACTGCTGTCTCTCAAGTGGTCATTTTAGGCTTCGTGCGCCGAACTGGCCGGCAGTCCGTGATCGTGCTTTGCATCGGTGCAACCATTTGCATCGGCGCTGTCCTCATGACATACCAGGCCATCAAAAGCACAATTCAACACGCAGGCGAGCCGTTCGAGGCCAACGTGTGTAGGTAAGGGAGACTCATACTACAGTAGTACAACGTTCGGTAGCAAGAATACCGATAGCTTGAGCAATAACTATATATTGACAGAAAAGAGCGGTACACTTGCAGTATCCTACTCGGCCGCAATACTTCAGCGTACACAAGGGTACAGCGATCTCCGGCTACGTTAGAATAGTGCAAGTGCGAGGGCGCATTTACCAGGCGCCGTGGAGCTTGCCCTCGCGGTCGCGGAAGTTAACGGACGCAGCCTTCAGGTCCTGCACACCCACCATGGCCTCGCCGAGGTCGGTGGAGATCTCCTTGAGGATCTTGGCGTCGTTGAAGTGGGTCACAGCCTGCACCATAGCGCGGGCACGCTTGGCCGGGTCGCCGCTCTTGAAGATGCCCGAGCCGACGAACACACCATCCATGCCAAGCTGCATCATGAGAGCAGCGTCAGCGGGGGTGGCGACACCACCAGCGGCGAAGTTCACCACTGGCAGCTTGCCCGTCGTGGCGACCTGCTTCACGAGCTCGTACGGAGCCTGCATCTCCTTGGCGGCCACGAACAGCTCATCCTCGTCCATGGACTGCAGACGGCGGATCTCGCGGTGCACCGAGCGGGCGTGGCGCACAGCCTCCACAACGTTGCCAGTGCCGGCCTCGCCCTTGGTGCGCAGCATGGCGGCGCCCTCGGCGACACGGCGCAGGGCCTCACCCAGGTTGCGGCAGCCGCACACGAACGGCACCTTGAACTTGTGCTTGTTGATGTGGTTCTCCTCGTCCGCCATTGTCAGCACCTCGCTCTCGTCGATGTAGTCGATCTCAGTAGCCTCGAGGATCTGGGCCTCCACGAAGTGGCCGATGCGGGCCTTGGCCATCACGGGGATCGTCACGGCCTTCTTGATCTCGGCGATCATCTGCGGGTCGCTCATGCGGGCGACGCCACCGTCCACGCGGATGTCGGCGGGGATGCGCTCGAGCGCCATGACGGCCACAGCGCCGGCCTCCTCGGCGATGCGGGCCTGCTCGGCGTTGGTCACGTCCATGATGACGCCGCCCTTGAGCATCTTGGCGAGGCCAGCCTTCACGAGGAACGTGCCTTCAGTGGGGGCCGAGCCGGCAGCGGGGGTGGTCTGGGGAGCCATTTCGTTTCCTTGGGGGGACTTGGGGGGTTCGCGGCGATTGCAGGAATGAGCAGCAAGCGAGTGGTGCTGGGAGGCGCATAGGTTTCGCGTGGCCCGCGTTGCGGTGTTTGTGGCCCACCAGCTGCTCAACGGTTGCAGCTGGGGATTGTACAACAGTAATTTCCATACTTGATGTTCTGGTATATATGCAAAGATGAAGTCAAATAGTTCTAAGGAGTTTGAATTATTTACAAGTACGAATTTAAGTGATAGGTTATTACGTGCTATCTTAATATACAGTAACGACATTTGATAGGTAGTACTGTACACTAACGGTCTCATACGTGTTGGTGCAGAAACGGACCTTCGGGCCAGTGGGCCATCGAGCAGATGGTCCGCGCTTCCCATCGAGCTGTTTACAGTGTACCGGTACAGTACCTGCAGCACTGTAAGCCGCAGGAGGCTCCTGCGCGTACGTAGCTCCTGGCAGGAGCTACGTACGCGCACGACGTATTGAGTGAAAGCGACATCCAAGAAGGAAATAGGTGAGCAAGAACGCATGCATGGATGGTCGGTTATGTCGCTACTACAGGGCTGTGCCGCGTTCGAGGTTCTGCCGGATCTCCACCGTGTACTTGTCGAAGGCCTGCGACGCCTTGCGGTTGAAAATGCGGTTCTGTCCGTTAATGTAGTCCACGTCTTCACCCTCGTAGTGCTGGCGACGGCGGCTGAACTTCTTGCGCGCCTTGATGCGATCCTCCAACTCCTGCGCCATGCGCTCTACGTTTGCCTGTGTTGTCGCGCAAGGCCATAAGATAAGTGTTAGAGCTTCGACGCATCCAGCATTCTCGCAATCCGCTGCACCACGCACCTCTTCCACTTTGTCGTCCTTGCCGTAGGCCAATTCGTCGCCAAGAGCGTCTTCGCCAGTGGAGGCCAAAGAGGTAGCTGTTTCCCCTGACGTTGGCAAGTTCACTAGCCGCTTTTTGTAGCCCTTGAACAGCGAGTCCTGGTTGAACACATCCCAACCAAATGCGGCTTTCCGTTTCTCCTTCTTGCTGGCCTTCTTGGCCTTGATCTCAGCCACCTCGGCTGACAAATTGGCCACACCAGAGTTCACATAAGGTTAGCGATGAGCACAGTGCAACATCACACCAAATAGGTCCGCCCAACCACTCACCTGTTTCGTTAAGATGCGCCTTGCCGCTCGCAGCAATTTGCTTCTTCTCCTGTTAAAGCAACAAAGTAGCACCATGCCAAACGCTTCAGCGGGCGACACGTCACAACTACATCGTCGAAGGCTCATTTCACACACCTCTCTCTTCCTGTATTGCTCCTCCTTCCTGGCCTTCTTGTCGTTGTTCTTGACGCGGTCGTGCTCCGCCGCCACTTCCTGCAGTTCCATTCGTTCAGATTAGCCACGCCTGCGATTCAAGCCACGCCTCCCGCGCCGCCTTGCCTGCTTGTTGGCCTTGCGCCCCGCGTTCATCTTCATGCGCAGCTCGAACAGCTTCCTCTGTGCCGGCGTCATGGCCGTCAGCTGGTCCTGCTCCGCCTCCTGCTCCGCGTCCGCCATGGCTTCCGCCCCTGCCAATTCGCGACTTGTGCTCGTCCTTCTCAAGGTCATACCCATGCTTTTGGCTAGGTCTCAAGCTACAAATGTACGCGTCAACCGGGGCCCTAGCCCTTTTGTAGGAGCGCCAAGATTCGCAATCAGCCCGTTGAGCCATTCAAGCTGACGCATTTCACCGAGAGCAATGGCGGACGCGGATGACTTGATGCAGGAGCTGTGCGGCGTGAGCCTCTCGGCCATGGACAGCTCGCAGGACGCGGCGCATGACCTTCTGGCGCAGCGTCTGCTCGCGGTGGAGCGCGCGGTGCTGGAGAGCGACACCAAGAGCGTCGCCGCAGCGCTGGAGGCTCTTCAAGACGGTGACGACATGGCGTCGGTGCTTACGATGGCGAAACTCATCTGTGAAGGCGAATACGCGGCCATCATCCGGATGCCTCAGTCGCAGAAGCTGCTGCAGAAGGTCGCTCAGCTGCGCATTGAGGAGCAGGACGAACAAGACGAGGACGCGCACATCTGCGGCAGCATCGCGTCGGCGCTGCAGAGCTACCTGCTGGACCAATGCGACAGCGCTGAGAGCCGCCTCGTGGGCGTCTATGAGATCCTGTTCGTTGGCGTAGCCTTCTTCGACATGTATGTGCAAGCCAACTACACGGGACCAGCGTTCGAGAAGGAGACGCTCCGCGACCTGTTGGATCTGTCCACGCTCCTCGTGACCAACTCGACTGAAAGCAACGACAAGAAGACGCACAGTGACGCACTGGTTGCTCTGCAGGTGGACGGCGAAAGTCCGTTCTCCATTTGCGAGTACCCGCAGTTCTTGCTCATTGGTCGCTGCTTGTTGAACTGCGTTGGCAACCATGCGTACAATGACTGGTCAGTGGCTGCTACCGAAGTTGTGCGCGGCGAGAACGACAACGAGGTGTCGGATGACGCGTTCGAGGGCCCTACCAAGCGTCCAGTTACTGGTGGAGCAGCTATCCGCGCTCTAGGCGAAATGCTGGAGCAGGTTAAGTCCGCTGCGTGGTGGAATGCCCGTGCAGCGGTGGCACACGAACGTTTGCTGCTGGCTAAGCAGCCGTCGAACACGTTGTGGTTTGAGGCTCGCCGCAGCTACATCCAGACGCTGAAAACGACCGATCTTTTCGCCTTTGAGCAGGATACACAATATTTGCTCGCTCGTGCGTATGTGGAGTGGGGCCTTGCGCAGCACCACTTTGACAAGAACAAGCGTGGAAAGTCTACCTTCGCGCGTGCCAAGGAGATTTCTGGTGTAAGTGTCCAGCTCAGTGGATCTATGGGTAAGCGCACCAAGTTCCAGCGGAAAAGTCTGGCTCAGATGGTGCTGCTTGCGGCTTCGAAGAAGGAGCCTGAGAGTGAAGATAAAGAGTCTATCTACGCTACAGCTGTGGCTGAGTCGACTCACGTGGACTTTGGTGGAAAGCAAGTGACGACGGAAGCCGAAGGCGAAAATGCTACTGAATCCGCCGCTGTTACTCCACCTGCTGATGGTCTTACCGACGAGGAGGAGCACATCCAACGGCTTGTTCAAGAGGGCGAGGCCACCTATCGCGACGTGAAATTGGATCAGGTGGACCAAGACAACTATTTACTCGAGAGGATTGCATTTGAAGATCGTAAACTCACGGAGCAGGGCAATCTGCAGGTCGTCGATCAGATCGTCCTACTGGGGCTATGCTTGGATGTGAAAAACAGCAACGCCAATGACGGCCTCACACGTGAGGAAATGATGCCCTATGTGACCCGTGTGCTGGAAAACCCTAACAACTGGATGGTGTACTCGACGGCACTGCTGGAGCGTGCATGGCTTGAATGCGAGAGCTCGAAGCGCCGCGAACGCGCTGTTCTACAGATGCAGGCCTTGGTGGACCAGCACACCACGCGGCTCACGATCACTCAAAACACGCTGGCGTCTATTGCGGATTCTGCGCCAGCTCGTGAGCGTATGCAATTTGTGTATTCGCTGGCGTTCCCTCCTCGGTACGCTCTCAAGCGCGACCTTGCAGAGCGCTACTTCAAGCTTGGTGTTCTAGGCAGCGCTGTTGAAATTTGCGAGGAGCTGGAGATGTGGGACGATGTCGTTAAGTGTTACCAGCTTTTAGATAAGCCGATGCGTGCTGAAAAGCTTGTGCGAGAACGCCTGGAGGTTGCCCCCACGCCGTTCATGTGGGTCACGCTTGGAGACCTCACGCAGGAGCCATCGCACTACGAGACAGCTTGGACGCTCTCGAGGCAGCGGTTCGCTCGTGCCAAACGTTCGCTCGGACGCTACTACTTCGAGAAGGGCGATCCTGATACAGCTATTCCCCATTACGAGGATGCTGTTCGCGTGGGTCCCATGCACACAGGCGCTTGGTTTACACTGGGCGCGATGGCGATGCGCGTGCACCGCTGGGCACTCGCCATGCGTGCGTTCACGCGCGTGGTGCAACTCGAGCCGGACAACGGAGAGGCATGGGGCAACCTGGGCTCTATCCACATGCACAATCAGCGCTTCGGGGAGGCGTTCGCGGTGCTGGAGGAGGCTCTCAAGCAGAAGCGTCACATGTGGCAGATGTGGGAGAACTTCGCGTTGTGCGCCATGGAGACCAAGCGCTACGGCGAAGCCATGTACGCCATGCACCAACTGCTTGACATGCGCGCCAAGCACAAGCGCCGGGTCGACAGCGAGATGCTGGCATGGCTCGTGGAGGCTATCGTGTACCCCGAGTCGCTCAAGAAGATGGAGCAGGAGGCTGCAGCCGAAGCCGGTGCGATTCCTGGCAACAAGGACGACGAAGACGCCGACCAGGTCAATGATGACGACGACGACGACGACCTGGCGGAGCTGGACGAGACCGCCGCCGCCACGGACGCGACCCCCCCGCGGTCCGACGCGCACTACAAGAAGCAGCTTGCGATGCTGTTCGGCCGCGTGACGTCCATCGTGACCAACGACGCCAAGGTGTGGCAGGTGTACGCGCACTTCAACGACGGCGTGGAAGGCCGCGCCGACAAGGCGCGCGACTGCCGGCTGAAGCAGTGCCGCGCCCTGCAGGTCGCTGGCTGGGAGCGCGAGGAGCAGAAGGTGAAGGACCTGTGCGCGGCCGCCTCGCGCCTGGCCCAGGACTACCTGGCGGAGGGCACCAAGAAGGCGCTGTACTCGTGCCGGCTGTACGTCCGCGGCGTGCTCAAGAAGGCGCAGGTGGACTTCGCCGAGCTCGAGGCGGTGCAGGCGCTCGCCGCCGCGCTGGACGAGGTCAACGCCCGGGAGGCCCAACTTTAGACACGTAGACAGACAACATGTCCTCACCGAGGAGACCCATCCAATGTAGCCATGTGCCCTGGTAGATACGCTGCTCAGTTTTGTCCAATCACACGCCGCTGACTCCCCCCTTTTCAGCCACTCAAACGGCCGTGCGCATTTTGAAACGTTTGACGCAAACCGTTTGTTTTTGTTTGTTTGTTTTGATACCCAAACTTCGGTACGCGGGCGGGCGATTTTGGCGCCCACGATTCAGTCGCCAATCAAACGCCTCGGCCGCAGGCTGATACCCGAAGCGCGATGCCGCCCAAGCAGCTCGGCAGGCCCCGCGGCCGCCCGCCCACGAAGAAGCGCAAGCTCGAGGCCGCCGCGGACGAGCCCAAGGCGGCCAAGCGCGGGCCGGGCCGCCCGCCCAAGAAGAAAAAAACCGCGCTCGCCGAGCCCGCGCCCGAGCCGCAGGCCGAGCCGGAGCCCACGGCGGACCCGGAGACCGCGCGGTTCCTGCAGCTGCTGGAGGACGACGCGCGCCGCCTGCCGCCCCCTCCCCCGCCGCTGACGAAGCGCCGCGGCCAGTCCCCGCCGGAGAAGCGCGTGGTGGAGTTCCAGTTGCCGTTCAAGGAGGCGGAGGTCAAGGCGCTCGAGGAGCGCCAGTGGGTGCGCCGGCCGCCGCACTTCGGCAGGATCAGCCGCTGCGTGTACGTGTCCACGAACATGCCCGTGGCCGACCTCCCCGTGCACAAGTGCACGTGCTGCGAGGAGTCGCACAAGTCCATGACCAAGCGCACGACCGTGATGGCGAGCGCCAAGGCGCAGAAGGAGCAGGAGAGCAGCCGCGAAGACGACGTGGACAAGCAGCACGAGGCGCAAGAGCTGGTGTACTGTGGAGAGGGATGCTACAACCGCATGCTGTTCATCAGCTGCTCGGACGAGACGTGCTCGGCGCCCGATCCGAGCATGTGCAGCAACCGAGCCATTAAGAGGAGGGAGATCAAGTCGGTGAGAGTGGAGTACATCCCAGGCCCCGGGTTCGGACTCATTGCCAACGACAATATCAACGCGGGAGAGTTCATCATTGAATACGTTGGCGAGGTGATCGATGACATCGAGTGCGAGCGCAGGATGATCCAGTACAGGGACAATGGAGAGGTAGTATGGATGACACATTGTGCTGTTTTTTCGTTCTTGTGGGTGAGAGCTGACACGAGCTGGTTGTTGCTGTTAGGTGAATTTCTACATGATGGAGCTGGAGAAAAACATTGTGATCGATGCCAAGTATCGCAGCAATGAATCGCGCTTCATCAACCACAGCTGCGACCCTAACAGCGTGACTCAGAAGTGGTAAGTCGTGTGCGCCGGTCGAAAGCTGCAAAACCAACGTTGTTTCTAATAGATGCCGAAATGTACCGACAGGAACGTGGACGGTATGCAGCGCATTGGTATTTTTGCGCGGCGCAACATTGCTCCCAATGAGGAGATTACAATCGACTATAACTTTTCCCATTTCGGTGAAGCTGCCGATTGCAAATGTGGATCGACTGCGTGCACAGGCAAGATTGGTCTCAAGCGGTCGAAGCTGCCCTCGTTCAATCCCCGTGTGGTTGGCACCGCGAAGGCAAAGACACCTGTGCCTGCGAATGAGGAGCCACCCGAGCTCAAGCGCCCCGTGCACTTGACATCCTTGGCACTGCTCAAAAGTTCCCAAATGGATGATAGCTGGTTGGATTACTATGGATTCAAGTACCGCCGAATGTTTCTCAGTCACCGATCGCGTCAAAAGAAGAACGATGCGAGTAAAAAAGCTAACAACGGGGGAGTTCACAATAGATTGCCCTCAAGCAGCCCAGCCTCAGAGTGCTCGACAACGACCGAAGAGGATGTATCACTCACGCCACCCCAAACTGCAACGAGTCTCGTCGAAAAGTTACCACGAAAAAGCAATTGGTACGAAAAGGTTGTTGCAGGGGAGCATTTGTCTGAAATGAGAGCGCTGCACAGCTACATATGTGGAGGCAAGTCGGACTGGACGGAGGACCTTAAGGTGGATCTGACCGCAGTGGTCGTCGAGTCTCGTTCGCCTTCGCCGATAAAGAAAAGGGGGCCAGGACGTCCACCGAAGAAACGCGCTCTTCCTCAGATGTCGATGCCAAAGTTCGTTCAGTCAAAGCGTGCTTCCGCTGGAGCAAAGCTCATCCACACAAGGCTTGGCCTCTCACAAGCTAGAGCACGAGGCATAGCTGAACTTGCGGCTTTTGCCAACGGCAAGTCAAAGTGGAACAAACGCATTCCAACGTCTGCCACTATCAACCCGGATCGCATTTATCGCCTTATTGACCGTGTAAAGGGAAAGCAGATGTACATAAAGTCTGACCAGGTACGCCAACAAGATAAACTGACTCGTTTGAAAATGTCGCGGCAGCTAATCTGACTTGCGCATCCATTTACAGAACGATCTAAACGAAGATGCTTGCTTTCGCTGCGGCCTCGCTGGCGAGCTCATTTGCTGTGATGGATGCCCTGCCGCATTCCACCTCAACTGCACTAACCTCGCCATGGTTCCCCCTGATGGCATTCCATGGTTCTGCTCGGAGTGCACAAACCCAAGGAACCTTCAGAAGGCTTCAGAGAAGACTGACACAGACATCATAGCTGCCAGAGGTACAAGAAATGGAAACCGTGCCACTCACACCGACTATGCCAGCCGACACCTGCGCACTCACGGAGCCCCGCAGGTCCCAAGCCTGAAGAAGATTTTCCACTCCTCCGTAAAACACGCCAAGCGCCGCTACAAGAAGCGGCATAAAGCCATGGACCGTTCCTACCGCGAGCTGGAGCATATGCCGCTCCCCGTGTGGAACGAGAGCGACGAGAACGAAGCCGAGCAGTAGCTCAGCTGCATCGGCTAAGACACGGGCGACGTTCCCTCCAATTCGCGGCGCAATTGTCCATTCGGGTGGCCGCCCCTGCACTTCCCCTCGAGCTGTTGATCCCTGCACACGAACTGTCGACACTGTAGCTTCGGTCTTCTTGCCGAGACCTTGACCTAGAAACTGATGAAAAGTAATACACTTGTTTGTTGAACAGCCTCGCAGCGCTTTATTTGTTGTAGAGTTTAGCGGGCACGGGGCCTTCCACGCGGTCCTTCAGGAACGCCTCACTGTCCTCCTTGGCACGCTGCGAAGCACACGACAACGTAAGCATTGACCCCACTACCAGCCACATTGGCATTTTCATATATTGCAGCCGCACCTTGACGGCCGTGACCAGAGCCGCGTAAGGGCCCGTGGACTTGAGCTCGGGCATGGGCTTGCTGCCGTCCATCTTGCCCGAGTACGAGTGGTTCAGCTGCTCCTCGCCCGCGGGCGGCGCGTACTCGTTGGAGGCCTCGGCGGCGCTCGGGAAGCTCTCGAACGAGTGCACCACCTCGCCGCGGAAGCGGTACGTCGCCTTCATGCCACTCATCCGGACCAAAACTGGGCACCTTTTTCTGCCGTTTTGGTCCATCTTGTGCTCGAAAGTCAGCGAAAATTTTGCATTGGCGGCTGTCGTTGGAGTATTGTCATTTTTCGGCTCAGATGAACGCGCTGCTTGGGGAGCTGCGCATGCTCAAGGTGCTGCACCAGCAGTCCGGCGTGTGCCTGTTCACGCACCAGTGGAAGTGGAACCCGCAGGCCCACGCGGAGGGCGTGGACGCGCTCGTCATGTCGTTCACGCAGTTCGCGCGCGAGATCGACGGCGGAGGTGCGCCCGCCCCCAGGGACGGGCTGGTCTTCTCGTGAACAGGCCGTCGCTGACTTGCCTGTATGTGGGTGGGATAGAGGTGGTGCAAGTGCACTTCGACCCAAGCAGAGCGGACAAGAAGGAGAGATCAGGCAGCAACCCGACGCTGGTATATCGTTCAGTGCACTCGAGCCATTTTCTGTATTGCCGCAGCTAACCAACGTCAAATGTGTGTGTGTGTTTTTTTTCTGTTGTGCAGTCCTCTGCAGGTGGCCTCGTCATGATCTCGCTGCAGAATGAGACCATCCAGGCGGTGCTGTTCCACGACCGGACTTCGGACGCGGCGTGCGCCGCTCTCAAGGTCTTTCTGCAGCGGATTTTGCAGCGGTTCGCCGAGCTGTTTGAACTCGAACTGGCGCAATTGCAGCCGCGGTTGCAAGCGAGCGCGACCCCCACCGCAGAAGAGGTTCGGAGCTTGCTTTGCTCTATCAGGACTTTCACTTGTATACAATGTCCCAGGGTTCTGATGTGATAATCTTGTGATCTTGTGACACTGCACCAGCGTGAAACGGTGGAAGCCCCGTTTCGGAGGTTCGAGGCGGAGCTGGACAACCAGTTGCTGCCGCAGACCAATGGCGATGTTGGCCTGCAGTGAGCTGGCGAGATAGCTGCGAGCGTTTTACCATTTTCACCAGAATACATTACTTAGGCAACCAAACCGGTCAAGGCAGAGCGCTGTGATCCTTAGTGGTTGCAAGAACAAATTGCTGACGACTACGGGAATGCCGTCGCTTTCACTACTTGCACGTGATGGTATCGCTGATGTCAAGCTTCCAGATTAGAGTAAATAAGATATGTCGTTGTCGTTCGTTGGGTGGCAGAATCCCGAGCTGCACCGTCGTTCCTATCTGCTAGTCCAATACACTCTTCCTGTGTCGTTCGATGTCGGGCTTGTCTCCCGTCGTAAAGCCCCACAACTCGACGTGGACACACGAAAATTCCTGTGAGGTCGTCAGTGGAGGCGAATTGTAAGTTTCGCATGCACCACTAGTCCCTCTTGACAGATCGCTATCCTGTTAAACCAGAAGAAGTAGTTAGTAGCAGCAATTGCTCCCTTTGCCACGACATATGCAAGTACACACCAAAAACAATCCGAAGTTGCCACCACCGCCCATGATCAGCGACTCGTCAGAGCAGAGCATAAAGTAACTGTTCTTGCGGCTCCACTGATATTTCATGAACCCACCAGCGGTGCTTGAGTTCGCAAAGGTGAACAAAAATGACTCACCGGTGCCATAGTAGTGAAATGCTCGATGCCACTCGTCCGAAGCGAATCCGCCAAATACATTTCCTTCAGCATCTTTCACCACCAATAATGTCGGACTTTGCTTCTTTGCTAATATAAGTAGCGTCTCTAATGACGATCCGTTTGCTTCGATACTATAGATTTGAAACCATCGACATAGTTGACTCGTAATAGGCAATGAATGGTCAATATAGGCGATCTGCTCCAGAGTCAAAATGCTTGACGGATCCATCAGCTTTGACTTGTAGTCCTCCGGCTTGAAGTCCAATGAAGGTTTCTTCTTTGAATATCTCAAAGTAGGTGACACCAGCGACGAGTCTGAAAGTGCTTCAGCCTGGAATGCTTCACTTTCAGCGATCTCTTCTTGCTCTTGTTCATCCTCATCCTCTCCTTCCTCCCGCCGGTGTGCCCTAATATTTGTCCATTCAGCTTGCAAGTCACTAACACTGACTGGGGCCTTCTTCAACAGCTCATTCATGATCCCTTCGGTCTCTGTTATAACCCGGGTGAAAGACGCTGCCTTAGGATCAAGCTCACTCCATAGTTGATCAAATACCTGGAACATGAACATGAATAATTTGTTGAAGTACATGTCTTCGTCGAAAAGCTCCCAGAACGGCTCCAAAGACATCGCCACAATATCGATTTCTGGGTGCTTCGGCGTTAGACTGAACGTAAAACATACAGAAATCAGCTTCAATACGAAATAAATTCTACGCAATCAGCAACAGCCACGTACACTAGATTCAGAAGCTTCGCCAACGCTTCGCAGATAGATGAAGCAACCAACCCTGCGTCATACGATGGCAACTCAGATGGAAGTGCGCGCATCTTCAGCATTGCCAGCGCATTTGGATCATTTTTCAGCCAGTATGAAATAGCTCTCAGCATTAACACTCCGCCCTTTTCAAAATTCCCCAGAATGGTAGGTCTGTTAAACCCGAACTGCTCCCAGATGCTAACAAGCTCTTGCTCCGTTGTCTCACTTGTTGTCGGTGAAGATGCGCCACTGCTGGTAGCACTGGTAGGTGGTGTTGCAGCTGTTGACTCCCGCAAGTCTAACTCTAAATCGAAGGATGTATTCGGCTGCGATTCATTTTCTGCATCCACTGCAATCTCAGGCTTCGAGCACTCTCTTGGGTGAGCAGTCGAAGAATTATTTGGCACAGACAGGCTGTCACCTTCCAAATGCTCGCGAAATAGCCGAGAAATCTCATTCATTTGTTGTCTGTCTGACATAAAATTTGTCTGGGGCAGAAGCTTAAGTTGATGAGAAACCATTCGCAGCGCTTCCTTTTTCGCTTCCAAGCGTTCGAGTGCATCTACAACCTGTACCCGTACAGAGTGGAAAATGGTAGCATAATGCTGGATCATTCGCTCCACGACTTGCGCACCCACAGCTGCATATCTAACATCTTGATACTGAGAATGTGTCCTACCGCGCTGACGCTCCGATAGCAAACCACTTCCCGATTCTTTCTTGAATGCAATAACCGGTGCTAGAACTGTGGAGGCTGTAAAAACATCCATGCCATTAAGTTCAGAATGCTCTGGCTGCTGTAAGAAGTGCATAAGATTGATTACTCGCTTGAGCACAATTTGGCAATGCACAGGCAAGTCGTTGACTAGGCATGTAATGTTGCGAATGCTAGCCTCTTCATCCCGCAGTTGCCCTGCTGCCACAAATGCATCGTATTTATCATCTGTCAGCAAGGGGTCTGGTAGGTTCTTTAGGAAATCCAAGAGCAGTGCTCCTGCACACTGGGGGTCCAGATCTTTGGGTACTGATCCCTCAGTCTCCACAATTTCCCGTAGCTGATTTATGCGAATGCTCAGCACTGTCGTACGAAAAAGTCGTGGGGTATCCGGGTGTTCCCTTAACATCGCAACACAGTCATCCACAATATTGGGAAGAGCTAGCAAAGGGTCAATCAAAGCGTAACGGCTGTGATACGGGTTCTTCGAAAGAGAGGCCAGACTAATGCCAAAGACATACTGCCAGGGTTTGATTCCCCGTAAACGATGCGGAAAAAGGGCGGAAGGCAACAAAGTAACATCTTCGTCATCTTCCTCCCCAATTGCTACTGCTCCTTGAATCTCGGGCTCTTTTATTTCAGCCACATTTTCCATTTCGATTAATATTGGTTCGGCATCTGGGGGTGGCAAAAATGAACCAGCTCTGGAAGGTGACACCCCCACTGCCGCAGCAATATCAGCATCCGTTATGGTAGCAACCATCTCCCCGCTACTGCTCTCAGCAATGGGTTCCACTTCCACTGTTTCCGCTGGCTCTGGCAAATAAAATGGGTCATCACTGACTTCAATGGCGAAGTGTACGTCCCGAAGCGCGATAATAAGCTCCAGAAACAAACCCAATCCTTCCGAGCAACGGACAAGCGACCACTCTTCGTAATTGTTGCGAATCAAGTGCTCACACGCCATGGAAAAAATCATCTGACAACCATACAAACAATAGTCAAACATTGAGCAGCTTGAAAAAGATCAAATCAAAACGCATGAGCTCCTACCATTATACTCGATTCAATGGTGTGATTGTTCAGGGCAATCTTCAACCAGCAGTGCGCCTTCCCTGCATCAGTCTGTGCAAATCGACCGACACGCACACCCCACTCAATGTCACGAAAACACCAGCTACCCCATCACAAGCCGCGCACGAACCTCCGAGAGGAAAGCAGCTGACAGCACACTCTGCACCAAGGTCGGCTCGTCCACGATCAGCGTGCTAGCGTACAGCACGTGCCACCAGGACGCCTGCTCCTCCGTGCTCCGCGGCTTCAGCCCCAGCATCAAGCACTCCTCCAGCGCCACACCTGCCGCACAAAAACACCCACAAACATCAACATCCACCTAATCCTATATAAAAGAGCCCCATCTCAGCCACTACAGCTACGTACAGAGCTCGCCGACACAAGGATCGCGCTCCGTCAGTTGCTGACGCTGCTCTCTGGGCAGCGTCGCCGCCTCCGTCCCCTGCTGCTGACCAGAAGCCGCTTGCTGACCGACTGCGTCGCCCAATTCCGCGGCATTTTCCTTGCGCAGCACCGCCAGCGTGGCGTTCTTCAGCCGCGTCTGCAGTAGAAAATAAAATAAAATAAAATTCATTAACCCCTAAAAAAACTCTCTCCAATTCTCCGTTTGAAGCCTCCAGCGCGCACGCACCAGCGTGTCGTAACGCTGCTGCACGAAGGCGTCGCCGGCGCCGCCCTTGTCCTCGAGCCGCGCCGCCATCCAGTGCGAGATCTTGCCCAGCATCGGCGCCGCCTGATCCGCAGCTCACAGTGCCGAGTGCGAAGTGACGGGCGCCGGGCTCATTTTGAACCTATAAATACCGCCGGACAGTTTTGGAGCGCCGCCATTAGCGGAAAATCGGCATCCTAAGAATGTAATTATTGTTGAAACAGTATTTGTTTTTAATTACTGCAATAATTGCAATTATTGGGAGGGAACATGCCCCTCAAGCAGAGCTCGTCCCCGGGGCGGGCGCGCTCGCTGCACGCGGCGCTGGAGGAGGCCTCGTCCCCGCGCGTCAGCAAGGCGCTGAGCTTCCAGAGCAGCGACGACGACGAGGACGCCGAAGAGCGCGGCAGCGACGCCGCCGACAAGGCCGCGGAGCCGCCTCCGGGGGGCGAATTCCGGCACCGCACGCGGCGCATGGAGCGCGTGGACGTGTACGGCCGGCAGGACCCGCCGTACCGGCGGCAGGCGCTTCTCTCGCCCAGCAGCGCGCTGCAGCGACGCTCCTGCTCGGCGGAGCAGGTCACGCCCACGTCGCACCGGAGGCAGAACCTCGTGCGGAGGTGCGTTAGGAGACTGCGGTGCGGAGGCTTCGGAGCGCTGACTCGCTGATACGTCGTGGCGCGCAGCAGATGCAGTCGGTCGGCGTCGCCGCCGTGTGCGAGTCCGGCGACGCTGCTGAGCAACAGTCTCGGCTCCACGCTGTCCATGGCGAGTCCTGCGCGGCTCCGGCTGCGGCCGCAGTTGAAGAATGTGGTGCTCAAGCAGCTCCGAGTCGAGGGGTGCTCGGTGGGTGATTGCTGGTGTTAGTGAAGTGAAATGGAGACGGATGCTGACTGAGGGTGTTTGCTCATGCAGAACCACTTTGTGGCCTCGTTTGAGAGCTTGCAGGCGCTTCGATGGCTCGGAGCTGGCGTGTCGGCGGAAGTGTTCAAGGTAGGATTGCTTTGGAGAATCAGGCAATGCGTGCAGGTTTTGACGCACTTACGTATATGTAGGTTCGAGATATCGCTAGTGGGAAGCTTTTTGCTATCAAGAAGTCGAAGCAAGAGCTGAGAAATGATCGAGAAAGGTATGCTGAAAAAGGTTTTGCTCATAACGCCGTTGTAGTGGTCTAATGCCAGCTTTTTGCCAAACAATGCTAATAGAGACCTCATGGCCCAAGAAATAGCAGTTCTCGAAAAGTTGGCTGCATCTCAGCACAACTTCGGTAATATTGTGCGATATTATCAAGCATGGCAAGAAAACGGTGAGCCGACGCCTTCTATACGGTGATCGTCGCTGTTCTCCTGATTATATGCTAATTATTGGGTGAAACCCTTACTGCAGGCTTTTTCTATCTACAAATGGAATTGTGCGAGGGCGGCACACTAGAAGAATTCATCACGATGCGCAATCGAGAGGAGGGCCTCCCCGAAAACTACGCGTGGATCATTCTGAAAGATGTAGCAAGCGGTTTGAAAGTACTTCATGACCACGACATTGTTCATCTGGATGTGAAGCCCGACAACATATTTATCACCGAAGACGGGCGCTTAAAAATCGGCGATTTTGGCATGGCTGGAAAAGTGATGCCAACTTCCAACACATCTAGCCAGTTTAGTGAGCTGGAGGGAGATGCCAAGTACATGGCTAAAGAGCTCCTATCCAGTGCTGACCGACTTCCGTCTGCAGATATCTTTTGCCTAGGTACGTTTAATTGCAATGAGCCTGTACCGATGAGTAGCTCACACATTGCATTGCTACAGGCATCATGATGCTCGAAATCGTGACTGGTGTGGCATTGCCCGAAGATGGAAGAAAGTGGCATGATCTCCGAGAGGGAATAGTTCCGTCACTCTCACCTGAGTACTCCGAGAACCTTGGTACACTGATTCGACAGGTACAAAAGGAACAACGTGAAGCTCGTGTGTGCAGCATCTGCTAACTCCTGGTAATTGAGCAGATGATGGACCCCGATCCAGCCCGTCGACCCACCGCCGCCGCAATTTTAAAGAACCCCCATGTATGCGCCGCCACGGAACCTGCTACTCTCATCATTGAGGTTAGTCCTCGCAGCTCGTGCACCTTTCGACCAAACTAACCGCACCCTTTTATATTTTACAGCATGCGCTCAAGCAAAAGCTAGTGGTGCCTTCCAAGGTGCGCAACACGAACCGATCGTCACGCAACAGCCTGCAGACGCCGCACAAAAGCCGTCTAGCATCGTAGCGCAGGTCGTCCGAAGTAAACGTGGGAAAATGCCGTTCCGAAAGCGTCCTCCAGCGTCCTCGCACCACTTCAATTCGCCCACAGCGGCACACTGTACCATCTCACGAACCGGTCCCAACTCCCCACCCTACCCCTGAACCGTCCTTCTGAACCGCCCCATTCGACCCTCGCGGCCTCGATTTTGGTTGGCCTCGAACGCCCTCGAGACCCGCCAGCGCCTCGCAGGGCCCAGTATCTCTTTTCTTACGTGATAACAAGAGTACGTGCATGTGTTTGTATGGGAAAATGATGCGGCGGTTAAACCCCTTAAGCTAATGCCATGCGGTCTGTGCTTTGTGCGAACCTGCAGTGAAGTTCAACTCGACCGTGTCCTCGTCGCGCCGCAAAAGCCGCAAGGCCCACTTCGGCGCCCACTCGACCCAGCGTCGTGTGCTCATGAGCGCGCCTCTGTCCAAGGAGCTGCAGAACAAGTACAATGTAAGTTAGTACACTGGTACTTTCAGCGCTGTAAGTCCATGTCAGACACTTCCCCAACGGGGGAGACTGGCACTTCATGGCATCGCGGGAACCGTAAGTGTCGGCGGCCGACATCGCAGGATCAACAGGCAGCTTCCGCAGACGTTGATGGGGTGCTCATGGTGCGTGTTTCTTTTGGTCAATTTGATGCTGGGAAACAGGTCCGCAGCCTGCCCATCCGCAAGGAGGACGAGGTCATGATCGTGCGTGGCTCGCAGAAGTCTCGTGAGGGCCGCGTGACCGCCGTGTACCGCAAGAAGTTCGTCATCCACGTCGAGCGTGTGGTGCGCGAGAAGGCCAACGGCGCCTCGGTGCCCATTGGCATTGACGCCTCCAAGGTGGTCATCACCAAGCTCAAGCTTGACAAGGACCGCAAGAAGATCCTGGAGCGCAAGAACCGCGCCGTGAGCGAGACCGAGAAGGGCAAGTTCACCGAGCAGGACGTCGCCATGGCCAACGTCGACTAAGTGCCAGGTTACTGCCACTTTGTGGTCGACCGACGGCTGCCATCTCGAGCATTGTTATCGTAGAGAGAAGGAAAGACACTAAGTATGGCAGGTGCCGCGCGACCTGCGCTAGCGCTAATTGTTCGTAATGCAGATCGTGGGGAGGTGGTCGCTCTCTCTCCTTGGCATTTGCCAGCTTAAACTATGTTGCTGTTAATTTTACTACCTGTAGTATGTCTGCAATCAGCATGATTGGAGATTTAGCATCTCCTGCTCTATCATTTGCTTGAGTGAGATTGTTGGTTGGTCTGATACTAGTTCTACAAGGAGGTTAATGAAGTCCACCTCGCGCTCAGAAAACTCTCGTAACGATAGCTCTTGCATCTCAAGACGTCGCAAGAGTTTGTTGCACAGCGGAACCGCTTGAGGAAGTGAACGCTTTACGGCTGTAAGTAGCTTGTCTTCACATTCACGAGCGTACTGATCGCGCCGCCAATTTTCGCTTTTGCTGGAAGGCGATTGGCCATGCTGACGCAGCTTGTTCATGCGATCGCCATGCTTTTCAACAAAGCGGTCGAGGATTGAAGCTTTCTTCTTCTCCTACATGCATCGAAAAATGTCATCGTGGTTCCCACTAACAAAAACTCATCGGCTCGTACATTTTCAAGAGATGCCAAATACATTCTTGTGGCTAATAGCTCTTCAGTCGTAGCTGCCTTTTCTTGCAACAGTTTTTCATTTTCATGATATAGTTGATCGGCCTTTTCAAGAGCCTGGTTCATTTCTGCGCTTAAGCGCTGTTTGCTTAACCGGGCAGATACCAAGTCCTCTTTCTTGTTGTTCAGATCGCTACAACCATTGCTAACGCATTAGCCAAAGGAAACACAGTACCAGGCTTAACACTCACCGTGAAAGTTGGTCTGCACGCCGAGTAGATTCGCCTGCAAGGCGACTGTGAACTTGATGATGCCTATCAGCAGCCACAGAATCTGCATCAGTGCGATATCCCAGGTATATATCCTAACAGTAGTAACACTAACCTCTCTTTCTTTCTATACTCCACTAGCTCTCGCTCCAGCGCCAACTTATCTTCGACTGCTTGCTGATACTTCTTCTTGATTTCGGATGAAATAGCTTCTGACCCTACATGTCCATCACCTGCCTACTCACGACAATTCATGGCTAGTAAGCGAACTGTATCACTCATACTAAGCTTTGAGAGATACAATTGTTACCCGGAGCTCAAGAGCAACATTTCGCGCTTGCAGTTCTTCAACCTGAGCATGAAGTGTGCGTAGCTCCTGCTCGTACTGCTCGAACAATTGAGGCAGCGATGTTCTATTCTCTAGTGCGCGTACTTTGCTTCGAAGCCCGACATTTGCCAACTTCATATTTTCAATCTGAACTTCAAACATTGCGCGCTGTTCCTCCTGGTCGTGGAGTGCCTCAGAAGCACGAACCTCTGCGGCTTCTTTTGCTTGCTGTTGTTCACGTACAATTGATAGGAGCGCGTCATAGTTTTTTCGAAGTAACGTTGCATCTGCAGCCTGGACCTTTTCCGCAGTCTTTGCATCCAACCCGTTAAGATAAGGAGGCTCCAATACACTGGGATGCAACCCAGCCATTTTAAATGCTTCAACTGCGAATTTATCAGGCTTTGAGAGCAACGACGAAGGCATTGGCAACGGTGCGCCAGCTACCGACGTCGATGACATTGGTGAACTTGTCTTCGTTATCTCACGGACATCAACTTCAGGCCCCAAAACTGGCGAGTCGGCTTTCGAAACAGCACGGTTAAGTGTTAAGTGAGACAACATTGAACTGTTCTCTTCATTTTGCTGGTGCGATTGCTGAAGTTGGTACCGCGCGATACCTCCGATTGTACTTCTACTGTATCCTGCTTGGGTGAACCCCTCTTGCTGTCGTTCTTCATCAGTGATCGGAAGAGGGCGATAAGGCATGGACATCTTGTGATCTGGATACGAGGAATGTAGTGAACAGTAAGAACCTTTTGGGCTCTCCGATATGGTCTGCTCTATTTCCTTGACATCTTCCAGTGACTCACGCAACGTTTCATATAAATCGGATATAGAATCACGGTTGTCTGGTGGTGCGCTACTCTGATCAATGATGTCCTTTTCAACGACTTGTCCACACGATGGCGGAAAGCCTGTGCCATAACTTACGTTTTCAGAGAGACCAGAAGTTAAACCAGCCATATCGAACGTGTCAATAGATCCACCGAGTATATCTCGTTTACGTTGTGCAAAAGCACTTAGCCAGCCCATGGCTTCCGACTCCGTCGTTCTATCCAAAACCGATTTGGATAACTTTGACGGTGGCTGTTTGTTTGAAGGCGCTTCCTTCTCTTGCAAATTTACGAACGAAGATCGCTCCCTCAGCGACGTCCCAACTTGTTGCGAAGTTGCGTGATTTACCGCAAGCATTGACTTATCCCCCAATACTATTTTGTCAATACGTTCAGCTTGACTGAAAACGTCTAGTCGCTCGAATTCGTCTGGGGGTGCTTGAAATCGTAGCTGTTCAAAAGTAATGCCGCGTAATGGTTTGCAAACGCACGCGAACCCTCGGATATTGACAACAGCGTCCAGCATTTGAACGCTTTCCCGAAGACTAGAGCGCGAGTCGATCACGTTAGCATACAAGAAGGTTTTGGCGTTTGCAGTCAGTAGCGGCTGCATAAAGTTCGATATAATCATTTTTCCAGCAGAACCCATCAACCCAGCCCCTCCGCCGTCAGAAACAGAATTTAAGTTTCCACTTCGTCTAGGAGATTGTAAGGGTTGTCGTAGACCTTGCAGGATATTATAAAACTCATCTTTTTCTTGCTGCAGAACGCTGTCTTGGAAATCCTTTTGGTCGATTAGGTCGACAAGGTGTACTGTGCTGACCTGACCACCATGAAATAACGCCAAACGTACGAAGAAGTGAACGCTTTCTGCATTCTGCTTCCGCAAAATCCGATTGGTTTTTGCAGTTTGAACGATGCGAAAAGCAGTAGCCAAAGAGTTTGCCTCAAGAGAGACAAAAGACAATGGTTGGGCTTGGGTGGATGACACAGTGATTTCCTTTGCTGACGTTCCAATCGTCTTGAGAAGGTCAATGGCCTGATTGTTAACAATTATCCAACTACTGATGCCCAGTCGCCACGTATCAGTGCATAGGTCCTGAAGCCGTTGAGATCTCAAATCTAACTGAGAGAAAAATGCATGCAGCATTCCAACAAGCTGACCGTACAGCTCCACGACATCGTTCACCGCCATTTCGGGTTGTGGGGCAAACCCTCCCCCACCAACACTTTTGCCAAACAACAGCCTAAACTTCTGCGTAGGGTGAACACCCCACACGACAATGTTCGAGTTGATTCCATCTCGTGCAGTACGAAGAGCAGGCAACGTGATTTCTGTAAAGAAATCGATCGCGTGGGAAGGCGAGACCGATGAAAACACTGAGTGAAAATTCCAATCGACAGAAGGAACCGTAGCACCGCCAGATCCAGCTGCGATGATCGCTTCCACGATTCCACCATGGACGGATGCTCCGGACGACGCATCGCTTGATCCCTTATTAACTACTCGGACGCAGTTGTGTTGCGGGAGAATCTCAAACACGGGGGTTGCTCGATTTGCAGCTGTGACGTAGCACGATACGTGGATCTGACTGAGTATGGGAGCGCTTGCACCGCTGCCAGGAAGAACACTTCTCTCAACAATTGCTCCACTTCTCAGGACATCGTCGCCGAAGCTTCTCACACTGATGCTTCGCTCAGCCATCTCCACGTCGAGAAAATCAACGCCTCTTCCAAGTGAGAGATGACCCAAACGAGCACACGAAACAACTTCAAACGAAACCATGAAACGCACATTCATAAAATAAAAAGTACTAAGTAGTAAAACGCACCGCTGCAGTCGAGCTTAATAAAGCCGAGTGCTGCGGGCTGCGCTTCAATAATGACTTCTCCTCTCTCCTGACTTCGTCTTCCCCGTTGCTACTACCGATATGCTAACTACCAATACACCAGAGAAACCCTCCGAGTCTCTGGTTGCTCTAGATTACATTATACTTTGCTTGATGTGTGTGTCGTATCCGCTGCCACCAAGGTGCGGAGGTGGTGGTGTCTTGGCTTGAGAAAACAAAAGTGCGTGGACTGCTCGGATAGCCACGACCAAAGCTATTCACGGCTGCAGCTCGCATGAAGCCAGCTGCTTCGCCGCATCTTCGAATGTCGGAGCGTCGTACGCCGGGCGCAAGAGCGAAAGCGCACGAGAGCCACCATCCTTAAACGAAATTTCAGAGGACTCTTCGTTGATTTCCTCCATGACGCTGTCCTCCAGAATATCGGAGCGCTCAAGTGACACATGCATATCAGTCTTTTGCCCAACCGTCTCTACAAGTTCGTCGAACAGCCCGATCTTCCACGCGAGGTGTTTTTCCTCCAAGAAGTACCACACTCGGTACGCGTCCCAAAAATGCGCGTTATCCAGCTTCTTTACAAGTGCACCATTAACCGAGTCGCGAAAGACTTTCTGGATTCGCTGCACGTCGACCTCAACATTCGTCAAGTCAACGCCATTGTTAACAAGGAATCGCAACAAAACCAACAGCTCGTACTCAGACGGCCGGTAGTGACCGCTGTGGGGATAAATAGTTTTAATGACCCCGTTAGAAATCACCATCATGCCGGCAGTCTGTACGCACTCGCCGCCTACGAAGCTTGTATGGTGGATTCGTGGGATCTTCTTCGTCTCCTTTTGAGAGCCATAGAGGACACCATCGCGCAATACAAAAATCCATCCATCGGGGCCAGTGTCTACAATCTCTTGCGAAACGTCATGCACAATTTCGCCGTTCTGTACCGAGAGTGCAAACTTTTGGCGCTCTGCAGCCGTATCGCAGTACAACACTGTTTCTCGTTCAAGTTTTGTTCTCGGTACACCCGCAACCTCAATGGACTCGTCATCCAACCACTCCCAGAAGCTAGGTTTCGTAGGCTCCATGGGCTGGCGCTTCCACTCTTTATAGTACGCTCTTAAATTTGCGCCATACCTGGTTCACAAGATCCACACCAACATCATCAAAACACCATTATAGCTCTGACTACGAAAGGACAGAACGTACCGATGCTTTCGATCGCAGACCTCAAGCCAGCTTTTCTTGTCAACAACGGAAATGTTTCCTGCGCTGTACCCCTTCACGAGCTTGGGTGAGTACTTCTTGGCCAGCTTGACGATTTCGTGCATGTTTTGGTAGGTGGTACGTCGTTTGGCACGCATGCCCTCTGCTGTCATTTGTTTGTTTCCAAAGGTTTTGTCCGCTGTCGGCTCACTGAGAGGTCTCAACTAGAGTACTAGGTTGCCTGAGGGGGTTTCTTAGCCCACTCCTGTCACTTGCTCTGACTCACTCTCCTGCGTCTCAGCTGTCGCCGCCACTGTGCCGTCTTTCAGTAGTTCTGGTGCCAACTACCTACTTAACCAGAGCGGTGTGTGCGTGCGTACGTGCGCGATAGCGTGCGTGTGGCGGCTGACGCGGAGTCGAACCAAGCCAAGCGACGCTTCGGATCCTCCGTCCAGCTAACTGCAAGGAGCGCAAGCGCAACAGCAGCGAGTGGCACAGCACACACAGAAAGGGGACAGACAGGCACCAACCGCCGCGGCGCGGGTGTTCGGCGGTGCTTTTTTGGCGTGGACGAGGGGCAGGGACAAACGGCACAAAAGGAGCTCGTGCACAAAACAATGGCTTTGCAGGCGCGTGTGCGGTTCGCTCGACAACTTGTTTTGAGGGAGGGTGGGTGGGAGTGACTGGGCAACTAGTTCACTCGGTTAACAGCGACAAAATGCTCTACTGCGCGGCACACCCGCACGAAGAGGCAGCGCACAGACACAGACACACACACACACACGAATTCACATCAGAACGTTAGCTCGTCGCCCAGCTGCGACGCGTCACGGCGGCGCAGCGGCAGCTCCAGCCGCAGTTAACGGTTCTGATCCGTACCTCTCGTCTGGTTTGACGCGGGCTTCTCCTGCCTTCTACTGCGCAAATTCTCTACTGACCAAAAAATGGTCGGCGCGTGGGTTGCCGCACGGGGCCCCGTTTTTGCGCCGGTCCGAGTCCACTCTCTGGCCTCCGTGGCGGGTAGGGGTCATTTTTCGACCAACCGCAGCCCTCGCGGCGCTCCCGCGCCAATCAGACTGGGTTCAGTACCAGACCTTTCAGCCAATCGCCGTCCGAGTCCGGCAGACCCTAACCTAACCGGTTAACGAACCGTATTATCCGGCCGCGCGAGAATGTTCGGGGCGTTATTGGGGGGCACATCATGAATGACCTCTTGCTTGCCGACGCCGACAGCGTCGCTGCAGGCGGCGTCCTGCCAGCCGGCCGACCCGCGGTGGCAAATCGGCGCGCGATGATAAACTCGGCGCGCGGCTCAGCGGCGCCGCCAGAGTCGCGCCCAAACTGTTTTTGTATCCGAGAGATTCGGCGTCCGCAACCGGACGAAACGCTGGCTGCCGCACACACGCGCACCTGCACCCGCCGCACAGCGAGGCAGGCGCCAAAAAGCGCGCAGTCGCCGACTGACAGTCGGGCAGCTCGGCTCGTCCGCGTCTGCAGTTGCAGTTGGCGCACGGGGCCATTTGCTCCGGATAAGACCGTGGCCAGGTCCGCCCACGTCAGTCGCGCGGCGACGTGCCGACCGATGGGCGGTGGCCGATGGGCGGTGGCCCCGTCCGCCCGCTTCAGAATCGCTGGGCAGGAGACGGCCGTGGGGTGATGTCTCGGGCGGCACCGCGCTCCGGCCACCTCGGCGAGATCGGCGAGATCGCACTGGCTGCCCCCACGTCGGCCGGTCCCACCCGTGCGCGCCCATCCGACGCGGCGATCCAGCCGGGCGGCGAGCGCCGAGACGCTCTCGTTCGTGTGGGGGGGGGGGGCGACGTTGAAGGCGCAGGACGTGGCGCCGGTTGAATGGGGTGCGCTGCGTGTGACGCGTCACGGCGCGCAGATGGATGTCGCTGCGCTGCGCACCAGACCGCCGGGACGTTACCGAGCCCCCCCGTAACGGGCAGTGATTCTGCAGGTTGGGCGTTGCCTCTCGCCAGCATGGCCAGCAGCAGCGAGTGCAGCTCCGCCTTGGACGAGTCCGTCGTCTCCGCTGCCTCGGCGTCGGCCGCTTCCGAGCAGTACGACGACGAGTTTGACGACTACTCGGACTCGTTCGAGTCCGACGATGGGGCTGAAGACTCGGAAGCAGCTTCAACGGCTGCGGGTTCAACTGCTGCGGATGCAGGTGCACGCTCGAACGAGACGGGCCCCGGTCTCCTGAACGTCGGGACCCGAGCGCAGGTCTTCTGGGAGGAGGAGAACGAGTGGTTCAACAGGTTGATCCAGCGCGTCGAGGGCGGCAACGAGCCGAGATACTTCGTTCACTACGACGACGGAGAGCAGGCGTGGGAGGTACTGTATCAGTAGGGACTTGAAGTGATCGTGACGAACGACCAACATCGCTCGCCGTCAAGCCCGCTGTACATGTGCATGTACATGTACATCCTCAAGGTGCCGTTGTTTTGCGCGGTGGTGACTTGCAGGGTCCTGCTAAGATCCGACCGCTCCCCGCAACGCTCACTACTGACGCAGAGCAGTTTGATCAAGCACAGCAACTGCTGCCATTGAGTGAGCTGAGCGCTCGATCGATGGTAGGGCGAAGAGCGATTGTATACTGTCCCGACGAAGCCGAATGGTTTGGCGGCGTTGTTGGCGATGTCCAGGCCTCTCCAGCGGCAGTAAAGATCGAGTACGATGACGGCGACAGCCGCTGGGAGCAGGTACGAAAGCGGTCGCGATTTGACTCGCTTCGTCGCACTTACTTGTCGCTCCTTTGCGTAGGAGCACATGTTCAATTGCATTCTGTTGATGCACGCAACATTACAGGCTCGCGAGCCGTCCATGATCGTGCCATCTCCATCTGAACGGGTGTTGTATGCTCGTCCATATAGACAAGTTGTTAGCGATCACTTCAAGCCTGTGCGAATCGCGAGACCATATCGCTGTGTCGTCGAGAAGCACAGCGAGTCGGTGATCATTGCACGTCGCCCCTACAGTGAGCGAAGATACCTTCACACCGTTCACGAGGCTCTCCAGTGCTCGCGATGCTATACAACACCTTCCTCACAAAAAGCCGATAGCATTGCACAGACCACGCTGTCTACATTTTTCCCAGAATCACACCCTACTACAGATACTTAAGTAGTAGTTTGTAAAATCAACACTTACGCAGTCTTCCTACCACGAACTGATTTGAGCACCTTCTTAATCGATGAGTGTCCAAAAGCTGTCGTCCTCGCGTGGTCTCCCCCGGTTGTACTGGAAGACGCTGCCTCAACATCACTATCCACGTTTTCGTCTTCAGAAAACGCGTAGCCGTGATACTGGGCTCCAGGTAGCCCAATGAAGGAGGATGAATGCATCCCGACTCCCGCAGTTGATGTGACGGACGAAGCAACTGACCCCGGGGCTTCGAGAAATGACGGTTCCACGCCTGCGCCAAAGCTGTCGCTGCTACCTATGGCATGAAATGACCCGCGTATGCGGATATTGCGCTTCTTCTCGCGATTTTGAAACCCTGCTGCATGGTGGTCTGGATCGACAGTGTCTCCGCCGCTTGATGAAGAGGCAAAGGGAGACGTGATTAATCGTTCGCCAAGAGGAGACGAGCGCATCAGAGTTTCTTCAGGGCTTTCCAGACGCGTCATGTTGTTGAAAAGCTTGGTATAGCCCACAACTGTAGCTGGTTTATCTGACCACGCCGTATTTGACAAAGACCTCTCATGCTCACGCAGCATTCCGCGGGGAGAGTTTGGCAAACCCATCAACTCCCGCTCCTGGAGAATGTGATACATCGATGGTAACGAAAAACGGCGCACAATCTTCCAAATAGCGTCACGCAACAGGCTCAATGACAACACCAGAAGGCACACAAGCCAGAAAGTTGGTAGCTCTTGAAGATACTCCATCTCGCCCGTGGCTTGCGGGAACCCAGTGTTCGGCAACGATATGAAAGACCCAAGGGCGAACCACAATAATATAGACACAATCACCGTCAACAGGAACTGCCATGTGAGCATGAACGTTTCAAGACATAGCTTCAGGTTCACGACAATAACCAGATTCGTGAATACCACGAATCCCAAAGTAACAAGGCCACCACCTTTCCCTGTCTCTGTGGCAATGACTGGAAAATCACGAGTGCTCAAGCCGAAGCCCTCAAATGCCCAAGCAGAAACAAAGAAGATAACTAGTGAATGCCAAACGCCATTAAAAATCCATGGCCAGAACACACGACGAGCGAGGAGCACGTTCTTTTGACCGAGCGCGTACAAGTACGGGAACTTGGCAGCACTTGTGGACGATACGTCTTGATCAAACACGGCGAAAAGAACTAACGGCACGCTCGTGTAGAGAACGTTGAAGCTTTGCGCAGCTACATCCAGGATGAGTGGTTGACCGGAAAACCCGCAGAAGCATCCAAACCAAAAGGTGGTGAGTACATACGTTACGTTCTTGTAAAGCATGTAGCTCATGAGCTTTGACACTCGCCGATATGCCCAACGACCATGTACAAATAATAGCCGTTGTAGAAAGCGGAACTGAGCCAATGCATAATCCGAAGCGTTCACAGCCTGTGCTCCTTCTTGACCGGATATACCGACACCGATATGCGCCGACTGAATCATCGCTACATCATTCGCTCCATCTCCAATCGCAAGAGTAACACTGTCAGGCTCAAATTCGCGGACAAATTCAACTATCTCAGCCTTTTGCTTGGGAGACACACGGCAGCAAATTACCGCTGAAGCGCATTGTCGGGTGACTTGGTAGAATAGTTTGCGCAGTTGAGGGTGCAGAGCAAACTCAAGAGCTTGACCATCGATCACAAGAGCCAGCTTTTGCACTGTTGGACGGTTCCCACCACCGTGCATACTTCCTGCAAGAGATCCATACTCTGCGGTGTGGATTGCCTCATCATCCGCGTCAATGCCGACGTCATACAGCGACTCGTCGCCCGAAGTGAACTTATCAGCATACTCGGCGTCAGTCGCAACAGACGAATACATTGCTGTCTGGCTGTATGCTGACGATGTTTTCGATGTTCGACGATATCGGTGGCCCCTTCGCTTTTGCTTTCGCTTATGCTTCGCCGGGGCACGGAAGAAAAACTCGTTAATTGCTGCTTTCGCACTTCCCAAGAAACTGTTCTGCCGAATCCGTGCTCGACGCTTCGAATCACGAATGTGCCGACGGACACCGCGCCCCCCATCAGCCTTCGAGGAGGTCGTAGAAAGTGATGCCATAAACGGTGACAGATGAGAAGATGCTGCATCTTGGTCACATCGCTGGGACAATTCCTTTAGTGCTGCAGCTATTGAAGTGAAATCATCACCACCAATTTGCTGGACATCCATATTGTGGGAGAGCAGTGCACTGGCATACCCAATATTTACGGCAGTCTCCATTTTGTCGCCTGTAAGCGTCCAAACTTTTATGTTTGTCTCCTGCAGCAGACGTAGCGTCGCGGGCACCCCGGCTTGTAGTTTGTCCTGAACCGCAGTTACACCCAGCAGGATAAGATCTCGCTCAATCTCGTTCATCAATGGGTCAATCGCATTTTCACGGCCTTGACGCCGCTTCACTAGCTCCTCCATGGAAGCATGAGCCTGTGAATAGCGAGCATTCCAGTCGTCATACTGCATCCGGCTAATTGTTTTACATGCGAGGCAAAGTGTACGCATGCCAGCTTTTGCATACACTGTCAGCTGATCAGCAGCTTGCTCGTAGGACATACCTCCAGGCATCGTTGCTTGATCGGCCGCAAGGCGTTCAAAGATGACATTGTCGGCACCTTTGCAGAGAAGCTCAATTGTACCATCCGGGGTTTCAATTATTACAGTCATTCGCTTTCGGTCGCTGTCAAACTCGAGAACATTCAGCAACTTGTATGTACTTGGCCCTGCCCACCCTGGCTCCATCAGCATCATGGTAGTGGGTGTCCTGTGCACGAATCGGACATTGCAAAATGCTGCTGCAGAGACCAACGCCTGCTCGTCGGGGGAAGACGCAGAATACTCGGGAAACGATGTACTGCACATCTCTGCAAGGGACTTAGTAGGAATCAAAGTGTGACACAGCGCCAAGTGTCGTAAGAAGCGGCGCAGAGTTTCTGCTTGCTCGCCCCCTGCCTGCAGATCGGCAAAAAGTTCAGATGGATCAAAGTCAACAAACTTTAGATCATCTTCCGAAGTTGTCGACGAGGAAGGTGAGGCTTCAACATTAGGTATCTCCGCTTCCATATCTGTTTCTTGCATGATACCACCGTAGTGCCTTCCGCCGACCATGCAGTAACGGAAAAGCATGAGATTCATTGTGAGCGTGCCTGTCTTGTCTGTGAACACGTGATGAACACGGCCGAGGTCTTCGTTAAGGGCTGACGATCGAACCATGGCTGGAGTATCCGACTGTTTGTCATACATCTCTAGATCCTGCTCGATAAAATACGCTTGCCAATACTTGACGAACTCCAGTGAAACGTTTAGCGAAATAGGGACAAAGTTTTGCATAATGATGAAATAGCGCAGGTGCAGTTTGGCGAGTTCAGCTAAAGGATGAGACGTAGACGCGCCAGTCAAAGTGTGGTGCCGCCGTTCACTGGAATTGAGAAGGTACCAAAATGAGTCTCCTTCCGAATGCATCCAATGCGCTCCAAGTAGCGCACCAACGAAACATACAAGTTGCTGGATAAATACGATGCCGATAATGAGTCGGTTAAGTCGTCGTTCTACAGACGAAGTCTTAACAACGGACTCAGTATTGCTGCAAAACACCTTGGTTTCGTGACCCGTGAAAACCACCATGCCTGTAATCGAGCGCGTGTTGCGAAGGACACAACTTCGTAGCAGCATTTGCTTTGCTGTGACTGGCACGCGCACACGCACAAGTCCATCTCCACCCATCTCTGTCTGCAAAAGACTTGCAGCAGGCTGCTCTGACGCTGAACACGAATTTGAGCCCCCTGTAGCTACACCCAACGACAGTGCTTGCGCAGGGTTCAGCATGGCCGAAAAGGTCCCTTCAAAACTAGCGATGCGGTTGTTTGGCTGCTCGCACACCATCATGCCTCGCAATTCGTTGTGACCCCCACCATCAATGCTGCGGTTGCTGCTATCAGAGCCACGGCAAAGTGAAGCCACAAGTGGAATGGCTGTTCGGATCTTCAGGTTCGTCTCGCCATCCAGCGATTTCGTCTCGATGTACGCCAGATTCGATTCCGTCGTCTGCTGTTTCACTGCTGTCGGGTCTTGCGATTCCTGGCCATCTCTAATGTCGATCAAAAGGCCTGCTTCGCCCCGCTCTCCGTCCTCCAGGTCGTCTGGGCCCTGCAGTTCTCTCGGGTTCGCAACCTTCACCTGTCGCTGCGTCTGCCGCGCACTCTCATCGTGCTCCACCGCTTCCGCCGAGAGCAGGAACAAGTCCGCCGGGATGGTCTGGTCATTCATCACCTTGACGATGTCTCCCACGCGCAGGTCCCCCCACTGCCGCTGCTCCCAGCTGCCGAGCGGCGTGAGCGCCAGCACGGGCCGACTGTTCGCCACGTGGTCTGCGCGATGGCGCTCTCGGTCCTCCAGCGCCTCTTTGATCGCGCTGCACACGAAGACCACCGCGAGCGGCAGCAGGATGGTCGGGATGCCGTTCGTGTTGCTCACCTCTCGGATGGTCTGGAGCACCGCGATGAACAGGAAGTACACGTTCGAGGGCCGCTGCAGCTGCGCCAGGAGCACGCGCGGCACGAAGTTCCAGGCGCTGTACTTGGCGCTCACCACCACGTTGCTCGCGAAGGCCGAGGGCGGCTCCACCGCGTCCTCGTGCGGCCGCTTGGCGCCCCCGAAGAGCCACGACGACCGCCGGCGGTTGCCCAGCCGACGCGCGTCGCGCTCCTCGCGGCGGCGGCGGCGCTGCGCCGCGTTTGCGCGCGCCAGCAGCGTCTTGCGGTCCACGCGGATCACGCGCAGCCGCTGCGCCGCGTCCGTGGGGCCGGCGCGAGGCCCCGCCGCAGCCTCGGCCTGGATGCGCATCTCGCCGGCGACTTGCGTTCTGAGACAAAGACGATTATGCTACAAGCGCTGGGCTCTTTTTGCCACGGTCCAGGAAATGCGTGAGAAAGCTGCGGGGCGAGTGGCGGCGTTGATGGACTGGTCGGGTCGGGGGCTGCCACTCGTGCCGTTTAGGACCGCGAATAGTTGGCAATTTCGGGCTCGGGAGACGACAACGGCATCTGGTTCAGTACATTGCTGGCTGAATCCTCAGGTGTCAAAAAAGCGATCGAGCCTGGAGGTGAGGAGCTCACTCAGTGTGACGTTTGCTGTGCGGGTTGATCGAGTGCAGGCGGAGCACCGTACAGCAGGCGGGTCAAACTGCTTGTTACTCTTTGAGAATCTTTTGCTGTCCTGCCTCGCAAGTGTTTGGGTACTAATACTGCTGAGTGCGCTGGCTCGGAGCGGTGCACGCACTTCATAGACTGAAAACTGTGAGCTGGTGTGGCAGGAGAAGCTTACAAAAGGATGAAAGACAAGCGAATAATGGGATCTTTGGGTCGATGGCAGGACGACGTATTATAGTATGATACTGCCATACTGCCAGTACTGTATGTACATGTATCGCGGTGAAGCAAGTCACCACCAGGACTTCAAGTTTTGGCCACATTCATTCCTGGACCATAAAATTTGGGTGGGATCAGACGTATTTTGTGAAAAACGGTCCTCTCTCTTCCCTTCGGCTTTGACAGCCCTTCATATCCATCACACATTTGCGCGCTCAACATGAGTGACGTGCAATCGCTGAGCGACTCGCCGGCGTCGTCCGTGGGACTCGGCAACTCGCTCATGTGGGAGAAGGTCGCGCTGTCACCGCTGGAGCTGCGCTCGGTGCAGCTGGAGCACGAGCTGCAGCATGCCGAGGAGGAGGCAGCCGCTGCTGCGGGCGGCAAGCAGAACAAAAACGGCGTGGACGTGGACGCCAAGACGGGCAAGGCCGCTGGACGTGTGACGGTGGAGGTACTGGCGGCCAAGGACCTGGCGCTGGACAAGAACGCTGCAGTGCTGGCGGTCAGCGGCAGTGCCCAGCCGGAGCTGTACGTGTCCACGCAGGTGACGCCGCTGTCGGCGTTCGAGAAGGCCATGAAGAAGCACCTGCGCACGAGCAGCGTGTCGGCGGTGGATAATGCGAGCGCTAGCTGGCAAGAGCCGCTGGTATACGAAGGTGCCAAGACCAAGAAGTTCGGCATCAAGGTCTCGCTCAGCAGCAGCGCGTCGGTCATTGCCGATGTGGTGCTCGGAGAGCTGGAGCTGCGCAGCGCCGACTTCGAGGACCAGCTGCCGCACGAGAAGTGGTTTGACCTGAAGGAACCCGCGTCTGCAGCTTCTGTTGGCGTCTCCGGCAAGCTGCTGCTGCGAGTCACCTTCGAGTACTCCGTGCGTGAGCGTCACGAGCGCGAGGTGGAGCTGCTGCGACAGAAGAAGCGTGAGAACGATGACGACATCGAACGGTACAAGACCACTGCGCGACTGGTGAACGCGCCGGTGAGGCACCCTGCAGCATTCGGCAAGGAGACAGCCAAAGCTGCGCTTTACCTGCCTGGCAATAAGTTCCACATTGACGCTCACCACCCTGCTGCAGTGAGTGTTGCCCCTCTCGCGGACAAAACTCGTATTGTGACTCCGTTCGGACGTGGTGTCGTGGTGTCATTCCGGCCAGAGACGAAGATGTACGTGGTGCAGATGGACACCGATGCTGCCTCAAAGAACCCCACTGTCGCGTACTTGCGCCAAAACATCGTAAAGGAGGAGCCCAACGAGCCGCACCTCCGCATGCACATGAAGGTGGCAACTCCGTATGGCCTAGGCATGCTGGAGGAGATCCGTCCACACGACGACGTTTTGATCGTGAAGACCAACTATGCGCGCATGTTCATGCAGCGCAAGGACGTCAAACTGCCGGCGAAGGACATCTCGGAGATGTCGACGAAGGACCTAGTGGGCGAAGCCATTAAGCTCGCGGACACTGGCAACGAGGAGTTCCTCGAAGGCAAGCTGCAGGACGCTGTGTACAGCTACCTTCGTTCGCTGGGCTTCCTCCAGCGCGTTGATCAGGACAACGCCACCCACAAGGAAAAGGCGACGATCATCCAGACCATGATCCGTTGCCACCTCAACATTGGCGCGTGCAAGCTCAAGCTGAACATGCACGTGGACGCCGAGATCGCGTGCACGAACGCGCTGAGCATCCTCACGGTGCTGGCCGATAACCGCGAGGGCAACGTGGTCATGTGGATGGGTCGCCTGGGCATGTCCGAGCAGCTCATGTTTGAGGACTGGCCGTCCAAGGCGCGCTTCCGCCGCGCCCAGGCGTGCGTGAAGCTGGAGAAGTACGTGGACGCCAAGCAAGATCTGCTGCTGGCGGTGAAGCTGAACCCTCGCGACAAGTCGTGCCGCACGCTGCTGGACAAGGTGAGCAAGCTCGTGAACAAGCAGAAGCGCGACGAGAAGAAGGCCTGGGGCGGCATCTTCGACAACCTCGACGCATCCGCATCGACTATCAAAATGGCGTCGACGACGAAGACGACAACAACCACCGAGACCGAGAGCGGGGACAAGTCCATCTTCACGCGGAAGACCAAGGCGCAGCGCCAGCAGCAGCAGACTGCGGCCGTCGCCAAGGACGACACAGAGCCGTGGTACTTGACCACGCGCGCTCTAGCCACGGCGTCGGTGGTGACGGCGGGTGTGGCGGCCGTCGCGTTGCTGGCCCTGAAGCCCAAAAGCTCGTAGCCAGCTAGCACCGCCGAGGTGTCCCCTGCCGCTTCAACTTGGCGGGAGCTGGCTCTCTGGGCTTGCACGTCAAGCGGGTACGTAGGCAAGAGTCGAGCGACTGCGCCGCCGTCTCCACTGAGCTGGCTACGCAGGGCGTACCAAGAGAAAGCAGCGCAGGCAGCTGCGGCTGCGACAGGGCGTGCGGCAACGTGTGGACGCGGGGGCCTTGCTTGACGGTTCTCCGAGGCGCGAACAACTTGCGCCCACTCGCTTTAGCACCACCGAGGCAAATACAGCAGATTCTTAGTTGTTGAAGCGGTACCGCGCCCCCGGCCGGGCTCCGATGTTTCCTTCCCACTCTCTCTAAACCTCGCGGGGGCGATGGTGTTAAAGCGACAGGGGCGCGGTTGACCCTGGCACGCGCGCACGCCACTGGACTGCTCCATTCGACCGCGATTCGCGGGGCCTGGAGCCAGCGCTTCGATGGCGCCTTCCTTTGCGGTGCAGCGCCTGGTTGCCTCTGTGCACGAGCAGTCATGGCGCCGCGCATCGTGAGCGCGCTGCCACCAAGATGTGTCGTTGCCGAATGCCACACCAGCTGGGGAAACTTGCCCTTTGTCGGAGTGATGGTCGCTGCCCTTTCTGGGGACGCGCGTGTCTTCAACTTTGCCGTTTGCATAACGCTCCACATTCCGCCCTTGCTGTCGACGACGGAGGCGGTGGAAACCCCAGGTCCGCACGGGCAGCGACAACAGTGCGCGGCCAGTAGTAACCACCGGCAGTGCAGTCAAGTCACGTCACGCGCGGCAGCTCGATGCGTGCGTGCGCCGGATTTTTCCGTGAAAGGCAACCTCTAACTGCCCCGGGCCTGCGGCGAACCGCATGCATGACTCGATGAGCGACCTGAAATTTCCGATGCGAGCGGACCACCCACCGCGCTTCGGCGGCCGCCACCTACTGCTTCGCGAGCCGCTCGAGCATGCGGTTTCGCGCGGGCGTGTTACACACTCGCCATCTCAGACGCGCTGTGCGAGCGCGCAGAGCGAGCGGCGCTCGCAGCCGTTGAAAGAGATGGTCTTCAGCGGGGTTGCTGGTTGCAAAAGGGTAGACACTAGGGTTAACCCCCACCCTGCGGGGTTTCCGTCTTTTTGCGCGAAACCCGTTCGAAACGGGCTCTTCTGTGACAGGTTGCCCTTGCCTTCACTTAAAGCGAGAGGGCCCGCGAACGGTGACGTCGGGCGTAAAAATAACCCCCACGCCGCCAGCCAGGTGCGGCTTCATTCTCCAATTTGCCGCCGGACGCGCAAGTGGACGACCGCCGGCCCCGCGGCGCTTCGCAGGTAGCAACCGCCGCTCGCCCGCCAGTCTGCCCCGCCCGAGCCATGGGCCACAGCGACTCCATGAGCCCCGCCAAGAGAAGCGGCGGCGCGCCTTCCTCCTCCCCGTTGGCGCTGCCGCAGCCGCAGCGCGTCGCCCAGGTTACCGGGTCCGGGATCGCAGCGCTGGAGAAGCCCGTCCACCACGACAACCCCGTGGAACCGGTGCGCGTGAAGCTGCAAGACCCCGCTGGATACCCCTCGGACTCGCTCTGGTCCTCGGAAGGCCTCAAGGCTCGCTCCTCACTGCTCTTCTCCTCCTCGCAGACGTTGGCCGAGCGGCCGGCGAGCTTCGCGCTGCGAGCTCCAAGGCTGCTAGCCAAGGCCGACTCGCGCTCCGTGCACAGCGCCCAGACGACGCCTCCGAGCGAGTCGGATGAAGGCGACTCGGCGGTGGACAACCAGAAGGAAGACCAAGAGCAGCAAGAGAACCGTGACTCCCCATCTGAGAATGCTGGCGAGCTGCGGTCAACGTGGGGAACGGCGCAGAAACGGTCGAGCCAGGTAATTCCTTCCCGTCTCTTAGCTTTGCTGTTGCGATCTTCGCTTCTAACGTTCAGCGACGTTATTCGTTTCCGAAGCAGGACGAGCAACCGACTGACAACCAGGAGCTGGAGTCGAATGGGCTGTCGTTGAGCCTGGTGCGTTCTATCTTCGTTCTACTCCTTCGACAACGCGTTGCAGCATCATCTAACTGTATTGTCTTCGCTGCTTGTGCTACAGCAACTGCGCGAGTGCGACACGGCTCAAAGCAGTGAGCACCACTCGGCGGATATCTGGACAAATCCTAACAACGACTTTGAAGACGACAGCGAGTTCGACTCGACAGTGAGCCCCACAACCTCCCCGGACAAGCTCAACCCGCGCGCGGCTCCAATTTTTCCTCCTACAAGCACAGGTGCTCCAAGGAGTGCCCCAAACAGATCCTCGCGTGGAGAGAGCACAACCCAAGCTGGAAGCTGCCGTGTACCCCCAGGAATGTCCTTGATAGATCGAATCCAGGAGGACTTCCCTCGCACTCCATCGCCCGAGTATGGGCAGTTCGACGATGAAAGCCTGACTAACCGCAGGCCCTCCTTTGGTGGAAGAGACCATCAGACGCAGTCGGTGTTCGATATCAATGAAGGCATGGGGCAGTTACGTCTGGCTAACTACCGAGCAGCGCCGCTCTATGATTCTGGCCATCGATCTGGTCTCGACTTCGGTGATCTACCTCGAGCTCCTCAGCACGTTGCTGGGCCCAGGTCTGCTGGAGCCAATGGACACCGGTACGCTGTCGGCAGGAGCACCAGCGAGCCACCTTTCGGTGGCTCGTATCATGGGGCAATGGGACAAGGCTTCTCGTCGTACAATGCGGGTGCTCAAGGCGTTCAAGGTTACCCAGTTATGATGGGTGCTGCCAAGTCGCGATGGACTGTCGACGATGATACGTACTCGTTTCCGTCACCTTTTGTCTTTGCACCATCGGATTTTGTCAGTTCCCACCCTGGTCACAACTCGACCATGTCAGGCTACGGAGTCGGCTACTCTGGCGAGTACCGAGGCATGAAACCGTCCGACAAAGTTTTCAAGTCTCGGCCATCGTACCCTCTGGTTGACCATCCGCTGCACGAGCGCCAAGACTTTGGAAACTACATGCCCCGTCCGCAGATGCTGCACCGACCCAAGGTCGGAGGCCCTCGCCGCAATGAGTTTGATTACTTCCACCCGGTCGCGCACTCGTACTCGTCAAACAGCCTGCTGGAGGAGTTCAACTCGGCACCCAAGTCGGAGAAATGGGGACTGTCTTCCATCAAAGGACACCTCTTCATCTTCGCAAAGGACCAGACCGGCTCGCGATTCATTCAGCAGAAGCTGGAGAAGGCGGACGAGCACTTGAAGGCTGAGTCATTCAATGAGATCTTCCCTAATTCACTTTTGCTGATGACGGACGTGTTCGGAAACTACGTGATCCAGAAGTTCCTCGAGTATGGCTCACTCGAGCAACAGCAGTTGCTAGTGGAGTTAATGACGAGCAACATGATCAGTCTAGCACTGCAAGTGTACGGGTGCCGGGTTATCCAGCGAGCACTGGAGGTGACGCAAGTAGAAGAGCAGCTTGCGTTGATCCGGCAGTTAAAGGGTCACGTGATGAAGTGCGTCGTGGACCAGAACGGCAATCACGTCCTGCAGAAATGCATCGAAGCGGCATCTTGGAAGAGAGCCACCGAGTGCAATGGGTTGGGCCCTCAGCGGTTTGTGACGGGGGAGGACATCCAGTTCATTATCGACAGCTTTGTTGGTCACGCTGCAGCACTCTCCACTCATTCGTATGGGTGCCGTGTGATCCAGCGTGTACTGGAGCACTGTGCTCCTGCCCAAATCCGCCCGCTGTTGAATGAGATAATCTTCAAGTGCCGGGAGCTTGTCAAGGATCAGTTTGGTAACTACGTTGTGCAGCACGTCATCAGCCATGGCGAGCCGGATCAGCGCAACGTCGTCATGCAGGCGGTGCTCCCTGAAATCGCACGCTGGAGTCAGCACAAGTACGCTAGCAACGTGGTGGAATCCTGCCTGGAGCATGCGACGAAGGAGGAGATCAGCCAGATCGTCGACTTCATTCTGCAGTGTGATGAGAGCGGAGCGTCTTGTGCACTGCTTCCTATGATGAAACACATGTATGGCAACTACGTGGTGCAGAAACTGCTGGAACGCGCGGATGACCATGATCGCCAGCGCATTGTATGTATTATTCGACACAATGAGGACTACTTGAAGCGCTTCACATTCGGGAAGCACGTTTTGAGCCGGCTGGAGCGCGAGGAGCAAGTGAACAACTACTTTTGAGCTGGAGGCTCTCCGCTGCGGCAAAAGCGGCTACCAAGCAGGCAGGGCATCAACACAGCAGTCCTCGACAAGCTCCTGCGCTCTATGCCCGCCTACACTACTTTTTATAAATATTTTGCGGCGCGACGATCACCGGATCGATTCTCCACGCGCCGATTGAGTTGAAGACACGCTGCGGTGACAGCACAATGAACGAGACCAAGATTTGAGCGTACGATACATGGGCCTCCACGCCAGCACTAATAAATAGGTTCGATCAATAGGTTCGCTTCCAATGCAACTGACGCATGTTCGTACATCGATGTGGCATTTGTGGATGCGCTTCGTAGCGCTATTATAAGCGATCATCCGTGCAAACTAAAGTCATAGCATCATGCAATACAACGTTTATTCATTGAAATACCCCACCCGTCTTGATTCAGAAATACTACAACTGGGTTGGAGTGGCGACGAGGTAATGCCTACTGCTCTTGCAGCGCACGCACAACCTGCGTGGAAGCGCGGGTACCCGTATCAATGGCAGCGTGCACCGACATGCCTGGCTGCTCGAAAGCAGTAGCCTCCCCGGCGAAGAAAATACGACCGTCGACTGGTGCAGCAAGGTCCTGCGAAGCTGTGTCCGACTGACCAACGCGTGGAAAAGCGTAGCCTCCGCCGATCCATGGCTCGTCACCCCAGTCCTTGTACATGCCACGGACAAAGTGTTTGTGCGCAGGCTTGGGCTCGTCGACGGTGCCGTAGATCATGTCAAGCTGGTCAAGGAAGCTCTCGATGATCTTACCACGATCCACACCTACGAAGCTCTCTGCGTAGAGAGCACCGGCATAGCCCGTGATCAGATACTGGACCTTGTCACTCTCAGCCGCGTCCTCAGTCTCGGGCTCAGAACTGGGGGTCTCTACGCAAAGCTTGTCGCCGTTCGGCTTCAAGTGGCCGATGCCCTTCGAGCTGTTGAACCAGAATTCGGGCAAGAAGCAATCCGAGCAAATGACACCGTGCGCGTCCACAGGCCAAAAGCGACTAGACATGTGCAGCAGCACCTTGCCTGCGCGGCGCATGTCAAACGACTTCACAGCAGCGACCTTCTCCTGTGGGATTACCGGTGTGTAAACGATCTTTGAGAACACTGCTGTGGACACGGTCACCACTAGCGTTCGGCACGAGAGCTGCTTGCCCGACGTGCTGGTAACCAAAATGCGATCACTCTGCGAGTAGTCCACGCTAGCAACTGGCCAGTTGAGCCGGGTCGTCACACCCTCGGCAAATAGGTCAACAAAGCGCATGAAGCTCGGCACAACGCGGAAGTCGCCCTCGTCCTCCAGCTCAATCCACTGTTTTTCGTAGCGGCATGTAGTGCGCATGGAGATGTCTTCCAACGGGCCACCAGCGGTGTTGGCGTACCCAGCTTCGCATAGCTTCATCATTGACGCTGACAGACCGACCTCATTAAAGTAGTCCCTCATCGATTTCTCGGGAGGAATCTGATCAATGTTCTCGAGATCGCTCAGGTCGGCCACCGACAAATTAAACTTGAGGAATTCCTCGTCGTCATCGTCGTACTTCAGCATACGCTTCTGATCGCCGACGTAGTAATAGCCGATGCCTCCATCCGGGGCGGGCTCGGTCGGACCACCATCGCCCTGATCAAGCAATAAACCGACATGGAATCGTGAGTATGGCTGCACACTCTCTTCTATTGCTACTGCATGCATGTTATCAACTTTTTGGGGAATGTATGAATCCAGACTGACTTCTCCAGGGTGGGCACGCACAAGACTCAGCGACACAAGAACTGTGCCGCCGAATGCACGTAGACGAGCAAAAGGTCTCCCGAAGGAGGCCACATCGCTCGCCCTGGAGATGCTAATTAAGGAAACATGATCTGACGTTCGCTTTTGCATTCGTATGAAGGCCAGAAGATTATCTCGTCGCTCGTTCGAGCGGAATCAGTGGCTGATTAATCGATGCGGCAACGGTACACATACACATGTTCTGCTCGCTACTCATGCATTGATTGGCACTGCGTCCTCACCTGAGCCCAAGTGAAGATCTCGCGCGTGCCGATGTGATGCTCCTCGGCGAGCCGCGTGAGCGTGGTGTTGGCGCCGTGCATGAACTCGGCGCCAACCTCGATGCTCATCCCCGGGATGAAGCTCGTGTCGTTCATCACACGGCCGCCCACGCGGCCAGAGGCCTCCACGACCAGCACATCCGTGACGCCCTGGGCCTTCATCAGTTGGCTGGCGCAGCGCAGGCCGGCGACGCCAGCGCCGATGACGACCACGTCGTGGTACTCGGGCAGCTCGTCCGCCATACTGGGGCAGTTGGCTGTGCAGCGCGCGGAGAATCTAAAATGGCTCAGGTGCAGCTACAATTGCGGGGTCTCCGCGCCTGGGATGTGCCCATTTGCGCCGGAGACCACCAATCGAAGAGTATTCGATGCCTTGGGAGCGTGTGCGGATTTTTGTGTTGCGACGGACTTTGACTGGACAGCAGACAGCTGACCCGTTTTCACTTGGATAAAGTAGGCAGAGGTACACCGTGGCATACAGCGGAGGAAAGTACCGTGCCAGACTGAACACTGCTACTTTTCCGTTACCTATCGCGTTACCGTAGCTGCGCGGATTAACGCTGCATGATGGCAATTGCGGCGCGAAGGTCACCAACTCAACCTAAGCACGGAGGTAGGCAAACGCCAACCTCTCACGCAGCAACTTGGCATTGGTGCGTGGGGGCATCCCTCGAGGACCTCAGTTGCCACGCAAAACCACTGGCTTGGCTAATATTTGCCAGACAAGCACCCACCCGATGTCGACGAGAGATTCTCGATGACGCAGCGGCCCAAAGTTCAACAAGGGAAATCATGGCTCGTGTCTCACAAACGCTGCTCGAAGGCGACAGCGCCGTGAGCTTCGGCGCCTAGGGAGCATTACGACGTGAGTAATAATGGGTGCTTCCAGTCGCTGCAGGCTGCAGTGCAGCCCCTCGTCGGCGACGTAAGTATGGGCAGCGACGACTCGTCGCTGCCAATACGGTATACTGCTTACGGCACCTGAATACCGTGGTAAGTGGCAGCAGAGAGAAAATAATTTAAATAAGTAGATTATGGACCTGTGAAAGCATCAGTAGATTCAAGCGGATAGGTCGACTAGTGTTGCTATGCAACTTGTACTCAATAAACTTATCGCATAGCTCCTACGTGTGCTGAGCTTTGTGGCGTCGTTCTGTAATCCATCACTCAGATATCCGATACCGGTACAGTACTACTACGTAGTACTACCGTTCTCCCAAGCTCTTACCATGGTACTAGTTTAGGTTAGCTCCTAGTCCTCAGCCACGTCACCTGTGTCGGCGGCTCCGCGTCACGAGCGGCCTTCAGCCGCGCCCCCCCGTCTATACCGATCCGCTGCTCAAGCCTGGCGTGTCATTCGCCATTTCTCCTCGAGTCCGCAGTCCCCAGTCCGCCACGATGTCCGAGCTCCAGGCCCAGTTCGAAGCCGCCGCCGCGCTCGCCAAGACCTTCACCAAGAACCCCGTACGTCTTCCGCCGCCCTGCTTCTCCCTACGCAGCGCCAGCGCTAACTGACCCCTTCGCTCTCCGCTCAGTCCAACGACGAGAAGCTCGCGCTGTACGCGTACTACAAGCAGGCCACCGTGGGCGACAACACGACGTCGGCCCCGGGCATGTTCGACCTGACCGGCAAGGCCAAGTGGAACGCCTGGACCGCCAAGAATGGTGTGTCCAAGGAGGACGCCATGACGGCCTACATCGCCGAGGTGGAGAAGCAGAAGGCCGTCTACGCCTGAAGCGCGCCCGCTGGGTCGCGTCTATAGCTTCGATCCCCCTCGGGGCGTCACGATCTGCTGTTACGCCATTGCAGTGCAGTGGCGAGCAGATCCCTCGCTCTCCATAAACTCCATGTGTGTTCTTCGTGATTCCAACACGTGGGCTGTACTAGCTGCCAAGGAGAAATGGCGACGATCGACCCGGCGTGTGCTTCGGTTCAGCCAACGTGTGAGTTGTTGACGACTTCGCAAAAGCCCATAAAAAATAATCGGAAGACGAGTTTTGTATTCTCAAAAAAAATAAACATGTATGGCTGGACGATTGTCATTTCACATGACTAATGCGCTGCGTACGATTGCTAGTTGTGCGCGGCAGGCGTCGAACGCAAAGCGCAGTCGTGGTGAGACGTACACGTACGTGACTGGCGCACGGGGCGTGGAAATGCGTATCTGGTGTGGGTTTGTGAATAGATATCACCGGCTTACGACGTAGGCGTCGCGCTTGCCGGTAGAGATTGTGTTAGACCGATCATTCGTGAGAGAATGGGATCAGTTCGTCGGTATGCTTCTCTCTTCCGATGGAGGATACAAATCCTGGCAATGGTCGTTGTCGTGGCGATGCCTGCTTACTGCTCAGTTGGCTCTGGCGTCCACCTTAGCCTCAACTTTGGCCTCCATGCGAGCAAAGTCAGACATGAGCTTGTTGATCTGGTCGGTGTGTTCTCCCAGCTTCGCGGAGAGCGAAATCTGCTGCACAGCTAGCTGCTGTTGCGTCTCCGTATTTTGCGTCAACAAACGCATGAGGAGTACCTCCATTTGCTCGCCTGCTGCGGTCGTCCCCATGGAAAGCTGCGTCATGGCCAATGACGTCTCTCTTTCCTGCATGTTTTCACTGTCGTTGTTGTCCTTTGCGGTAGGTAGCGGTGCGGTTGCTTGGATCGAAGACCCGGATGCTACCGACGACGTGGATGATGTTGAAGTTGATGTCGCTGGGGACATCAGTACCCCGATCTTCTTCATGCCAAAGCTTTCGAGTTTGTTTTGAGCGATGATGTGGGTGGGACTGGAACTAGGTTCTCGTTGCCTCTCAGGCTCCTCGTCCTTTAACTCAGCTTTCTGTTCGTAGTTGTTGGGTACTGCCACGACCTCGGGTAGATTTTCACCTGCCGCAAGGGCTAACCGCTCCAGAATGGAGATATCGCACGCCTCTCGCGGGCGAGTGTCTAGGACAAAGACACTCCCGACGGCGTGGCCAGTGTTCGGGTCTAGGATCGGCGCAGCCGCGTAGAAGCGAACACCGGCAGCACCCGAGACGAGTGGGTTTCTTCGGAATCGAGGGTCCTGGAGTGTGTCGAGAACGACCATCGGCTCCCCCATGAACACAGCGTAGGCACAGAATGCGATCTTGCGCGGGATCATCTTGTGTGCAAGACCCACACTCGCCTTGAACCATTGGCGGTGCTCGTCCAGAAAGCTCACCGCCGCCATGGGGCACGACAAACGCGCCTTGGCCAGATCGCAAATCATGTCGAAGGGGTTCTCCGGTTCCGAGTCCAGCACGCCCAGTGCGTACAAGGCTTGGAGACGGTCTCCTTCGTGGGTGCTCACGGGCGGCCGAGGCCACGGGTGGGCCCACTCGGACGATGGGTCGCCATTGTGCTGGTTAGACTGCAGGTTCCTCTTGCGGCTTTTTCTCGAGTCGCCTTCCGCGGTAAAGTGGCCATCCTTGAGCTCAACAGGTTGGTGTGGCTTGGGCGTGAGCGAACGAAGTTGCGTTTCCTCGCTGTCGGGCTCCGATGGAGAGGGCGAGTGCAAGTGGCTTTGCACCCACAGGCGCGAAGCCTCGGAAGCCACGCTCAAGTGCGGCGATGCGACGCCAAGGGCGCGCTGCTGGTTCGAGTTGTTGATGACGCACGACATACATACGCGAACCCGCGTGGGGCCAATCTGCGCGTCGACGTGCGCCTCCTTGTGCAGGGTGCAGTTCTTGCAGACCACCTCTCCGCACTGCAGGCATAGCAAAAGGAGCAGACTTGTCGTTAGTAACCTGGTTTGTGAGTCAGCGCCTCCGGTGGAGGTTGCCTACCATGCGGCAGTGGTGTTTGCGACGGAAGGTGCCAAAGGGGCGAGTGCAGACGTTGCACAGACTGCGTTCGTGGTCGGCGACCCAGTCCGCCGAGTCCACGAGGTGCAGCACGAAGAAGTCGTCGGCCGCCATTGCCGGTAGCGTGCTCGGTGTTAAGCTTAAGTGGTCTCGGAACGAGCTCGCTCCTGGTTTCGTTAGTCGATGCCGCTGAAGGAGCACGCAGCTGATGATCCGTATCGGGAGCGCTGGCTGGGGTCGAGCACTTCTCTGCTTTTCGGGCCAAATGACTAATGGCGATGCCGGAGCGGAACAACGCAGCAACCCTAGAAAACCGCTCCCGGCGTCTACTTGCAGGGCGGGCTCAGAAGGAGTCGGTGGGCCCGCAATCGCAAGAAGGTAGGCGTAAAATGGAGAACCGCAGCACCAAGAGAGCGCCGGTGCCGCACCACGATTTTTCTGGCGTGAAGCTTTGCTAATTTTCGATCCTAACGCTCACACGGTCATTTTTGCCGCAACGGAACACGACGGGCTTCCCGTGCTGCTGCCTGGGGCCGGAGGTGTGCGAGTCTATCTATCCCCGTCGCCCGATCCGTGCAGTTGAACCCAAGCGAGGCAGAACTGGATCGACGGTCGTTCTGCTCGATGGAGATCCACTCGGTGTGCTTGCGTCCTTGCTTGGTGATAGCCCCATGACCATGGTGATCCAATGGATCCAACTCGTAGGCCATGGATAATCCACGACCGACGAGTTGGAGGAAGCGACTTGGCCGTGCCGGTGAAACGCACGCTGGGAATAACGAAACGAAGAGCGCTGTTGCTCCAAGTTGAATTGATGTGATATCTGGACTTGAGGCTGGAAAAAAGCCGTGGACTGGTTATCAGGTAGCGCACCGCCCAACTCACCACTCACCCTCCGTTGTTTGCGGGATAGCCACGCCGCCAGCTCCGCGATGAGGGAGGGGTAAACTCCTGCTGATATTACAACTTGTAATTTACAAGAGCACCGCCATGAAAAAGGGCACCGCCATGAAACGACTTCGCAGCCGACAGTGCATGACGACCCACATCACAATATCGGGAGCTGCAGACATACACTGCTTTACGAGCGACTGGGACTGTTGCCGATGTCCATCTGCACACGCAGCGAAGATGACCGGCAGCTCGCAAGGTGCTCATGGAAGCGCACTGTTCAGAACTTTGCAGCACCAGATTGTCTGCGCAGCGCAACTTGCAGCCAAGCCCACCGGGAAACAGTAAACGTGCTTACTCACGAGCGCGACATGCTCGTTGAGTGAGCTCTCGACCGCGGAAGCCGGAAGCGAAGCTGTGGCTGGCACAGCCAGCATCACCTTTGCATTGCGCGACTGCATTGCATCTACAGCTCCAACTCAAGTTAGTTGGACGCACTGCAATCCGAACTAGATGTCGCTGTGTGATAAAGCGACCACTACTGTCTTGCCATCGTCAACCGCAGCAGGCGTTGCCGTATGAGTTGAAGCTGCGGTGGCCTTCAATTCTGTCGCCACTTCAACTTCACAACCAAGCGACACGACACAACGTTACCCCCCCCGACGTTCGCTTACGCCCACATCTCCCCAGCACGAAGGAGGGCTCACCCTCGAGCTCGAACGACGGAGCATGCGACTGTTTGCTGCACGGAACCTGGCGCACCTGGCGCGGGGACAGAGCCCCAAGGTGCGCGCACGCCCCCGCCACTCGCTCCCCGGGGCTTTGCACTGCATTTCGCAGCTTTCCCGGCCAATTTTGCCGCGCCGCACGCCGCGCAATCTCGGCAGCAAACTCACGTGTCCCCCCCCTCGTTGCACTCGTAGCTCTACGGCTCGAAGCTGCGCCACGCGCTGCTCCTGAGCGGCTTGGGGCTGTCGGTGCTTGCTCTCGCTCACGGTGAGCTCTCGGACGCGGGCGTCACGCACCTGGAGGCGCAGTGCGACGCCCGGTACGCGCCGCCCGAGGTGGACGGCGCCTTCTCCGTGCCGCTCGAGCGCGAGGAGTTCGCGCCCATCGCCAAGTCGCGCGCGACGCGCCTCAGCAGCGCCTCGTACAAGGCCAACTTCCCCATTGAGGACAAGTACGCGGTGGAGACGACGGACTCGGGCGACGTGTTCGCGACCGTGCTGGACGGCCACGGTGCGCACAGGCTTTGGGTTGCAGCATTGGCTGCTCTCCGTTGTCTAACGTGGTGCTTCTTGCTACGTGCAGGGGGATGGCAGGTATCGGAGTACGCGCGGAAGACGCTGATCGGTAACGTGCAGAAGGAGCTGTCGTACCTCTACAAGCCGGGGACGAAGCAGCCCGCGCAGGGTGACGCGAAGACGATCTCGGACGAGCGCGTGGCGGCTGCCATCCAGCGTGCATTCGGACGCACGGACCGCGACCTCATGGCGGAGGTGGCGTCGGCATTCAAGCTAGGCTTTGGGGCTGTGGCACGCTGCGGTTCCTGCGCGTGCTTGGCCTACGTGCACGAAGGCACTGTCCACGTTGCGAACGCAGGTGACATTCGTGCAGTGCTGGGCAAGCTTGGCAAAGACTCGGAGTCGATTGTGGCGCAGCCGCTCAGCAATGACCAAAATGCCATGGTGAAGTTCGAGCAGGAGAAGCTGATCAAGGAGCATCCTGGCGAGGCAAACGTCTTCACGTGCCGTCACCCGGATTCGTGCTATGTGAAGGGTGCGTTGCAGCCTACACGCGCATTTGGAGATTTTTCTCTCAAGCACCCAGAGTTCAACGGACCCCCTTACGTGAACGGTGATCGCTCGGCTGGCCGCCACTTTTCGGCACCGTACACACCGCCTTACATCACGGCTATCCCTGAGGTCAAGTCCCACAAGCTCCAGGAGGGCGACAAGTTCCTCATTATTGGTTCCGACGGTTTGTGGGACTACCTGAGCAACGAAGAGGCCGTGGAGGTGGTGAATGGCCAAGCTTCGTGCGGGAACCACGATCTAGCTGGCCGTGCGCTGGTCGAGAGAGTGCTTCAAAAGGCGGCAAAGCGCTATGGTATGACATACCAAGAGCTGCTGAGTCTGCCCCCTGGAAGCCACCGCCGCCGCCGTCACGATGACACAACCGTGGTCGTTCTGTTCTTCGACTAGAGTTGCTACTGCCCGTCTTGCTAAGTAGCCTCTATGTAGACGAAGCAAAGCTCAATAGGCGAGCAACTAAAATCATACTGTAAACGAGGTGAAATGGTAAAAGTCCGTTTACACGGAAGCAGCGTTGGCGATTATGTTGGGTAGTGTGCGTTGCGTTGGGAGGGCAAAGCACTTCTACTGGCAGTTTGTGACGCACCAGGGAGCGTTGCTGTTGAAGGACTTGCTGACACACAGATAAAATTCTTGTCCTTATCCTTACCGATATCCTTGTCCTTGTCGAGCTGTTGTCTGTACATTTCGTAATTCCGCTCCAAAGAGTCTGTGTAGAACTGCAACATCGTCAACTGTAAGCAATGGCAACCACGATAACAGAGTAAAACACACCACCACTTACCCGAATGTGATGACAGAGGGAAGTCAGCGGAAGCCAAATTGGGCGAACAACATAGTTGATGAAGTTCAGCTGCACCGTAATCCGAACGCGTTTGTTCTCCAAGTTTTTCATGTAGAAATCAGTATGTATCCCGTGCTCACTCTCGGTTGTAGCTTGGTTTTGGAACTCGTCCAGTAAGCGGGCCCCCCACTCTTGTGCCTGAGAAAATGGTAACGCGTAGTGTGATAAATCGGCAGCGTGCATAAGGATGCCCATGAACACGGGACGCTTTTCGCTGAGTTGCCGTCGCGTAAGACCTTCGAGAATTTTGCACTTTTCGAAATGCTTGGACATGTCTGTAGCAAGAATACACGAAATGATAAGCTGGCGCACACGCTTGTGACGCTCACGGTCAAGGTGTTGTAAGATCTTGGCAGATTTGTGGTTGAGGATAATGAATGTCACTCGACAATGATGGCGCTCTAGCACTGCGTCGTCATTGTGCGTAAGCGCCATGGGACTTAACATTTTAAGCTCGAAATCATTGGTGTTACCGGGATGGTCGATGTCGTGACAAAGTGAGGCAACGAGCATAGAGAAAATTTCGAGACCATTAAAGTACCGGCGGCATTCGTTGCGCAACATGATATGCATGGCCACCATAACCTGGAAAGCATGCTGGAAATTGTGAAATGGGTTGCTGCGGTAGTAATTAGCCACATTAGTTGTAAAAGCTGAGAACTTTTCACTTGAAATGCGAAAAGCATCCATAAAGCCGTACGCACGAAAAATAATACCACAGCTCATTGTAACCTCACTACTCGAAAGCGACACTGTTTCGGTCTCCCAGTTATCCAATGGTTCATCTCGCCCATGGGCGAAGATGATCTCGCGTGGAAATGGCACCTCATCGTCCTCTTGATGCTTTTTCTTGATAGCTGGTAACAGCGCTGCGAACGAGGAAATTCCCCTTTTCTTCGTCACGCTAGTACTGTCATCTCCTGAATGACAGTACTTGTGTACTATAGACGATATGATATCCGTCTCGGAGTACTTATCCATGCGGCTCGTCGTGGACATTCGCTTCAACGTCCTGGTGCTTGATTCGATGTTGGTCCGGGCGACAGCTACGCAGTCAGATACGACCTTGTAGTAGGAAATGTCAAGCGACAACCGCCCTAGTGCAAATTGCACCTCCGCGCAGTATTTGCTCATGATTTCACGGTCCGTCTTCGTGAAGGCGACAACATGTGTGCCCTCTTTCTTGTTGATGCACATAGCGACAGCAACCACCTTCGGAGGAACTGTGAGCGAGTGGTCTTCAAACACTGGCATGCAGAGCACACTTGTCGTGCGGTACCCGGTCTTTATATCAACACTCGGATCAAATAGTTCGTGCTTGTAAGCATCGCGTGTGCATACGGTTTGACCGGTGGTTGCCACGAGTCCAGAAATCCCACGATTAATCGGCGAACGGATGCTCTCACCCCCCACTCGAGGTGTGATCCAGAGTTCATGCTTGAAGTGGTCAATAAGCAGCAGCCCAAAGCGATCGCACTCCATTATATCCTTGCCCAGCTCCATCACCATGTCGACGAACTCCGCGATATCCGTGCTTTCAGATATGAAAGTGGTGAGCTTCAGCCGCGCCTCAATAAGCTTTTGGGCCGTTTTGACCTCACGATGAAGACTAGCCTTATGCAGCGATGTACCGACAGCTTCGGCAGCATAGTTGAGAAACACAGCGTCTTCGCTGGTGAAATCCATTCCGTCCACTTTGTTGACTGCGGAGAGAACTGCGAGGATAGTACCCTCAGGGGACTTGACTGGTAGGCACAAGATGCGCTTCGTGAGGAATCCCGTCTTTTGATCCAGGGTCGGATCGAACAGTGGGTGCGAGTACGCGTCATTGGTGATGACTGTTTCGCCAGTGCGAGCAACATACCCTGCAATGCCTTTAGTTATCGGCACATATTCCCCACGCACGATGTCGGCCGCATTGGCGATAAAAAGCTCATCCTCACCTTCAATCTTTATGAAAAGCCCGATACGCTCCGTGCCAACAAGTTCGTGACAAACAGCTAGCACTTGGTCGAGCACCGCAGACGATGACACATTCTCCATGGAAATGTTGCGGTGAAGTTTGAGAAGCCCCTCAATTCGATGTTGAGCAGTCTGGCGCTGCCGTGAGAGTACCAGATTCCAGATTGTAGCTCCGGCTACGACGGCGATGAACTCGAGGTTGGCGATATCTGTATCGGTGAATGATGTTGGGGTATCATCAGGTTTGCTGGTTGAAGCAGATGCAATCGACGGCGATGACTTATCAGCAGCTATCACCTGTAGTACGCCGACCACCGCCCGATGAGCGTTGCGAATAGGCAGGCATAGCAAGACGTGAGGGGTGCCAGCACTACCGCTATTTCTTTTGCCTCTGCTCCGTTGGCTCACGAAAATTGCGTGCGTGTCGGAGTCGTTGATAGCGAATGGCCGACCGGTCATGACCACGCGGCCAAACACCGTCGGCGAGTCAGGCACCACGAAGCCTTCGTTTATGACTTTCACCTTAGCGAACGACAAGTCGACGTCGGCGTCGGGGTCACGGAAGACGGAGAAAATGTCGAGAACATTTCGACGCTCGTGCAGAATACCCAACGTGAACTTATCGGCGTTCACCAACTGCAAGGCAGCTCGAAGCGTGCGCTCAATGACGGTATCGAAGCTGCTCTGGGCCGAAATCTCCTTTGCTAGCGTCATTAGCGTTTCCAACTGCGAAACTCGCTTTTGCATCGCCGCGATGCCACCTGACAGTCCAGCAACATTTGGGGCTGTCATCGCGTGCATGTTAGCAGCGCCTTTGCGTCCGATCTTGGGGGATACAACACCATTGACGCTGTGGCCGATAGTGCTTTGTCGATGCTCGAGCAGTCTCGACTCCAACGCCGCCGACCTGCTGCGCAGCAGCTGCACGCGCTTATGACTCTCTTCAATCAGGGCTAGCAGACGCTGCTTCTCTGCTGTTTGCTCACGGACGCCTTCCACGACCGTTCTTAAAGCGCCGACAGGCACGAACACCATCTTGGCGCTCTCCGCAGAGGCCATCGTGGCAGATGAAATAGGTCGTTACGCGGCCAGTGATAGCCGCTGAGCTACTTGGCACATTATCATTGCGGCAACCGACGAAGCGAAGTAACGTGCTCCCTGAGTCTGATGCCTCTAACACTTTGATGCGCTCGTCATTAATGGTGCGCCAGGCTGGAAAGAATGGCTGCAAGACCTTCGGGATGACTACAATAGCAGTGATTGACTGTATTTACAACAAGAGAAGCCTAATTTCGTAAAGAGCTTAGCTGCAGCAACTCGATGCTGCTGCCTTGCTGCCCTGCCAGCGTCGGAGTCCGACCCTCTCTCTCATAAAAAACGATATTATCGTTTTTTGCCAACGCGATTATCCTGCAGCTGCACTTTTTGCGCGAATTTATTTGTGCAAGCCTAGATGACATAGGTTGTGTCCACAGGACAGATTCTTTATACTACGGTAATAGCCTGGGTGGCTATTATATACGTGACCAGCGATCTTCTTACATGTACAAGCCTCGACGACAAGCACGCGAAGGGAGCACATGATACAAACATTTGTCTTAAAAGCAGCACCAGCCATCGTAGACGTGGATACTGACTGCTGCATCCACTACTACAGCAGCGAATTACTATCGATTACTGTTCATTTCTTGCTTATTTGATGCGATATTAAGGCAAAACATAGCTGTGCCCACTGCGAAGCCTGAATCCCACAAAGGTTTGCGTCTTCATTCGTGGGTCGGACATCGACTCGCCATAAAACATAAAACTGATCTTGATTCTAGAGAGCGATCTGTTCCACGTTTTTTTGGTCCCGGCGGTCCAGGCCATTAGACTGCCGCTTTGTATGCTGCATTCTGAAACGCTAGATTAGGAACACGCCACGTTGGCGGGACAGACCTATTTTGTGGTGGGACCAGAGCTGCAGCCGCAGGTTAAACGTGAGGTTTTCCTTCGTTGTATACGGCGACGGCGACATCTTTTGAAGGCAATGTTGAGCCTTTGTAGGTTACCCCGGACTACCTACCGGTGTGATTCACACTGTGAACACGGCCTTCAATGAAGCCAGCCTTTTTAGGCTATCATCCGGGCAGATCCAGGCCACTTCAACCTCCAACTTCAAGTACGTGGCGGGATGCGCGTCCCTGCAAGCCCGAGCTCAGCACGGAGGCACCGGTAAGCCGACCAACAGCAGCTCGGAGCTGCTGTTGGTCGGCTTACCGGTGCCTCTGTTCCGAATTTGCCTTCTTCTGCAGAGGTGTCCTCGCCTCGGAGTCCAGGTTGCCCGAGGACAAGCTTTACTGCTGCGGTATCCAGTCGGAAAGTCTAGCGAGGCATCAATGGACCTAAGGCATAGCTTGATGGCCAACATCCTGTTGGTATATGTACGGTGATCGATAAGGCTAGCACAAGCGAACCATCTCGTCTGGGCCGCGGCAGCCACGCTTCAAACGGAGGGATCAAAATATGACTATTACCAAGCATCAAACGAATCTTGCCAACACCGAACCACCAACTAAGAACTGTCAAGTTGAGAGGGGCCCTCTTGCATGCAGGAATCGACTAATTCGTACTGTGGGGGATCATGTAGTCATTGAACGACTTGCTGAGACACCGATAATATTCTTGTCCTAATCTTTACAGATATCCTTGTACTTGTCAAGCTGTTGTCTGTACATTTCGTAGTTCCGCTCCAAAGAGTCTGTGTAGAACTGCAACATCGTCAACTGTAAGCAATGGCAACCACGATAACAGAGTAAAACACACCACCACTTACCCGAATGTTATGACAGAGGGAAGTCGGCGGAAGCCAAATTGGGCGAACAACATAGTTGATGAAGTTCAGCTGTACGATAATCCGAGCGCGATTATTGTCCAAGTTTTTCCTGTGGAAATCCTGCCCTGCGTGCATTCTTGCGCCTGAGCTTACGTTCCACTCGAGGCGTGACCCAAAGTACATGCTTGAAGTGGTCAATAAGCAGCAGCCCAAAGCGATCGCACTCCATTATATCCTTGCCCAGCTTCATCACCATGTCGACGAACTCCGCGATATCCGTGCTTTCAGATATGAAAGTGGTGAGCTTCAGCCGCGCCTCAATAAGCTTTTGGGCCGTTTTGACCTCACGATGAAGACTAGCCTTATGCAGCGATGTACCGACAGCTTCGGCAGCATAGTTGAGAAACACAGCGTCTTCGCTGGTGAAATCCATTCCGTCCACTTTGTTGACTGCGGAGAGAACTGCGAGGATAGTACCCTCAGGGGACTTGACTGGTAGGCACAAGATGCGCTTCGTGAGGAATCCCGTCATTTGATCCAAGGTCGGGCAAAATTCCGGCTTGCACGGGGCGACCGCAGCAACAGCCGTAACCTGGTTCAGCGGCTTAACCCAAGCTCGAGTAAGCTCGGGTTCCATGCTGACTTGTTGATTGCATCTCTGCGCTTGATGCTCTTTGCCAAGTTAGTGGTACCGACTCAGCATGAGGACACCTCTGCAGAAGAAGGCAAATTCGGGACAGAGGCACCGGTAAGCCGGCTAACAGCAGCTCGGGCTTGTAAGGACGCGCATCCCGCCACGTACTTGAAGTTGGAGGTTGAAGTGGTCCGGATCTGCCCAGAACACATCCTAAAATGGCTGGTCGTCCTGGAAGGCCGTATTCACACCGGTAGGTAGTCCGGGGTTACCTACAAAGGCTCAACATTGCCTTCAAAAGATGTCGCCGTCGCCGTATACAACGAAGGAAAACCTCACGTTTAACCTGCGGCTGCAGCTCTGGTCCCACCACAAAATAGGTCTGTCCCGCCAACGTGGCGTGTTCCTAATCTAGCGTTTCAGAATGCAGCATACAAAGCGGCAGTCTAATGGCCTGGACCGCCGGGACCAAAAAAAAACAAACCGTGGGACAAACTCGCGGTCTACATGTAGATCCACGCGCCATACATTCGCCAAGTCACTTTCCCAAACCAAGATCAGTTTTATGCGCCCCTTGAGACTCGATGTCCGACCCTGAGTGCCATCACCACTTCGCTCCTCACTTCGAGATCTTCCGCGAACCCCCCAAGTCTCAAGCTCGCGCCCCTCCCCTTCGCCATGTTCCGCCGTGTCGCCCTCCGCGCCGCCCAGCAGGCGTCCGCCGCGTCCGCAGCCAAGACGCGCAGCTTCGCCACGTCGCAGCTGCACGCCACCAGCAAGAAGAAGCAGCCGAGCGCCATCGTGCTGGCCGCCGCGGGCATCGCGGCCGTGAGCGGCCTGGCGCTCACCGACCTCGTGAGCGCGCGCGAGAAGCCCGTGGACGTGGACGCCATCAAGAAGGAGGTCGTCGAGATCTTCGACGAGGACAACTACATGGGGCCGACGCTCGTGCGCCTGGCGTGGCACTCGTCCGGGAGCTACAGCAAGGTGGACAACAGCGGCGGCTCCACGGGCGGCACCATCCGCTTCGACCCGGAGATCAACCACGGCGGCAACGCCGGCCTGCACCTGGCCGTCAAGGCGCTCGAGAAGGTGAAGAAGAACCACCCGGAGATCACGTACGCCGACCTGTACGTGCTCGCGGGCGTGGCCATGATCGAGGAGATGGGCGGCCCCGAGATCCCCTTCCGGCTCGGCCGCCCTGACACCAAGAGCGGCAAGGAGCCCACGCAGACCCCCGACGACCGCCTGCCCAACGCCGACATGGGCAGCAAGGACAAGACCACGCAGCACGTGCGCGACGTCTTCTACCGCATGGGCTTCGACGACCGCGACATCGTGGCGCTCGTGGGCGCGCACGCCATCGGCCGCTGCTACCCCACGCGCAGCGGCTACAGCGGCCCGTGGACCAACGCCGAGTGGACCTTCTCGAACGAGTTCTTCCGCGAGCTGCTCGAGAACAAGTGGACCATCAAGAAGTGGAACGGCCCCATGCAGTACGAGGACCCCACGGGCAAGCTCATGATGCTGCCCGCCGACATGGTGCTCATCCAGGACCCCAAGTTCAAGAAGTTCGTCGAGATGTACGCCAAGGACGAGGAGCTGTGGTTCAAGGACTTCTCCAAGGCCTTCGTCAAGCTCACGGAGAACGGCGTCAAGTTCCCGGAGACCTCGGGCTGGCGCAAGTTCTTCGGCGGCAAGTAGATGCACTCTGGATGCCCATTGAGGGATGGAACCTCCGTGGTTGCGTGAGAGTTGCCAGCCGAAAGTCGCTGGGATCCGATAGCTCTGTGGTCACGGCCACTGCAACAATCGCACCAAGCAGTTCTGCCTTAACAGGCTGCTCGCGAGCGTCTAAGTATGTAAACAATACATCATCTCGATGAAACTGTCGTTCTTAACCATTGATGCTCATCTCGTGTTGAACGGTTCCCTATTTCGGTTTAAGAGCTGAGGTGCCGCTTTGTCTTGCAGTCCCTACCGGTACTTGTCATGAATGAGCGCAGTTCTCGCCGCGGAAAGCGCCGCGAGCTGACTTTGTCGTATGAAAAAGCCTACCCATGGGAAGACGAACATGGTTCTACCGTGGAGCGCACGGTGGAGGTGAATGCCGAGGCCAAACGTGTATATTCGATGCAGGAAAAACTACTCCCAACGCTTGCGCTTGACCGACCACTGGACCCCGTTGCAAGTGAGCACCTTCAAGCCGTGGGGCGGCGCGTTTTGATCTTGCGTGATGCGACAAAGCGGCCCCGCAAGAAGAATGGAGAAGAGTTGAGCCCGAACAAGTCCCCCAAGCGCGTGATTCCGAGTCGATTTCCTGAAACCATACCAGACCTTGATGAAGAAGATCGAGGCGAGCCGGATCGAGCAGAACAGGAGGAAGATCTTGTTGCAAGTGACGGTCGAATTGTACGTCGATAAGAACACTAGTAGGATGTTTGGGGGCTTAGCGGTTTAACGTAGGAATGCTGTGGCTATGCAGGCTACAATGCTAATGGACCAGGAATGGGATACCCGAGGGTGGAACACAACCAAAGTTCAAACCGCTGTAGATACTCTATATGAAGAGATTAAGAATTGCGAGGATGATGCGCGACGTGATCTCGCCACCACGATGCTTATTCGTCTAATGGAGACGCATGAAGGTCGGTACGTTAGCACATTGTGGCGGAAACTCAAACCTTTATATCGAATGCTAAACAACAATGCTTGATAATGTTTTTGTGTTCTCTGTGGTAGATGCTGTGGACTACGTCGAAACGTCCTTACCAAGTTTGACCAACAAGGCGTTCCGAACCCTCTCTAAACTCACTTTCAATACTAAGATTTTCCGCGTGGCTCGACTAGTAGCAGTGCTGGCGGAGTGGTTTGCACACGTTTTGTCCAGCGAAAATGCTGCAAATAAAAGCATCGGATTTTTGCTGCGTGAAACTGAGTTGTGCGCGCGTATCCTGCAACACCACTGGCGAGGAGTTCTTTTCGAGCGCACAGTAAGTCAACGCGACTACGACCCCGTCGTGCGGACTCGTCTGCGGTCGATGCACATGATCAAGTTCGTGGAGCTACGCCACCAGTTCAAAGTGTTTCGAGAAGCCGTTGGGCCAGAAGGAATTCCAAGCAGTGTTACGCAAGCGTACATTACTATATTGTTTCATTTGGTAAAACTTCAGTGTGATTCTGAGGGTATATCCGACAAGACGCGCAACACTGCGCTTTCAGACCAGAGGCGTATCCTAAATTCGGGCCTGTTGGTATGTCTCGTGTCTCTAATTAACAGACATCAGAACCGCAAAGTCATCGAACTTGTGAAAGGGATTGTAGGCAATATCGTTGAAGGCCATGGGGATGAACAGATCGTGCAGATTCTTCAATGCAACGTCGTTCAGAGGGTGCAGCTGGACTTGACTCATGTCATGGAAACGAGCAACGTTGGTGAAATGGATACGTCAATTACCTCACTTACAAGCTCGCTGAGGCTCCTAGCATCCATTTCAACAAAGGTTCTCCTCGCAACGGAGCAGTGGGGGAACAAAAGTACAGTGTCACCTAACCGAACTAGCCCCCTCCGAAAATCCCCTGTGAAGGATCGCACCCGCGTAGCAACTCCGGAGGAGCAAATTTTCTTACTGCGAAAACTTAAGGCCTCAGTGCATCAGTTTTTGCTGACAGCAGATGTGTTTGACACGCTTTTCAAGGTATTGCGCTACTGTCGAGATAAAAGCGATACCTTGCGTGTACAATTGCTGGACATTTTGTGCCTGCTTGAGAGATCGCTGGGGTTTTCCCAGCTTCTAGATGCACTGACTCGATGCGGAGGACGGTGGCTTGAGCAGGTTCTGCAATGCCTAATAGATTCGAACGTGGTGGTTGTACAAGCGGCGGTGACATTATTTTATGAAATGACAAGTCGTACCGATGCACGACATGGTCTTACGACTGCGGGTGCTATACAAATTTTCATGCGTTGGTGCCGACCAAACTTTGAAGCTTCAGAGTCACGAATGACCTTCATTATGGGGCTTATAGGATGCGCACTGCTTGCGCGACAAACTGAGCAAGTGAAACCTGCTTCGTCGCTGCTAGAGGCGCTCACCACCTTCGATGATCGACTAGATGCATTTTACACGCTCTTACTAGAGTTAGCAATGCAAGACGAGTATTGCCCGCACGCCTCAGAGAAAGCCGCCGCTTATTTTTTCTCTGTAAATGCTCTCCCCACGATCGTACAATTTTTAACTCAAGTATCACCGAGCTGTATGGAGTCGCCAATACAGAATCCTCGACAGCGCAATATTAGCTGCATCATACTCGGACGCTTGTGCAAGGTCACGCACGTGAGTCGTGCTTGCTTTTCTGAAGACATCATCAACCATCTCGCACTCTCCATTCAGTGCAATCGCCTAGATGAAATTGAGGGATTGGTGGCACGCAGCTCGTCTGAAGACCGCTTCATTCATGAGCTTGGATCTAAAGAAGTCTGTAAGGCGCTTAGTCGACTGGCACGGTGCCCAAGTAACATGGTAGATGCTCGACTACGTCCTTCTATCACCTCCCCCCAAGTCCCAGAATGGCCCCAAGCATTGATTTGTGATGTCATGTTTCGGATGCATGTACTTGAAGACTTAATTGCACTTATCCGAAATCCTAGTGACGCTGCAGAGTTTGTGGAGGTTGAGTCAAGCAAGGTCATATCAGCAGTGGAGTTAGCCGGATACATCCGCCCTTTGCCGTACGGAGAGAGCTCCCGACACAGGTTCCTGAAGACGCATGCAAACCATCCTCACGGGAAATACGCTCAAGAGAAACTAATTCAGCTGGTTGAGCTCGTTGCTCCGGCCATTCTGCATATTCTGCGTGAGAAAAGTACCGACTTCGATCTTGTCAGCGCTTGTTGCGTAGCATTGAGCCGCTTAGCATGCACCAATTATGCTTGCAGCTTGTTGCTCACTCAAGGCTGTCTACAGACAGCCTTGATTCACCTGCCCGAAATCCTGATCGCAACTACAACAGAAAAATTCTCTCCAACGAAACAAAATGTCGAGTTTGACGCCTCTGTTGATGATTATGGACTTCTGGATGTACCCGCCGCACTCTACACTCTTCTCGGCAAGCTTTGTGCTGTTGCTGATGGTCGAACGGGGATAATGCGTGCCCAGGTGCTACCTAGACTTCTCAAGCGCATGCAACTGCGACACCCAACGTCAAGAACGCTCGACGATGAATGCAAAAGTGAAATTGCAGTTGTTATTTCGCATTTGGCCATGGTGAATGCCGTCGAAGGCAGCACCAGCGAGCTCTTCCTGCACTTCCACGTGTTAGAGCTACTTACGAAAGTTTTGCGACAGCACAGAGACATTATTCTAACCATAGGCGCAGGGTCATCATCTGCAAAAAGGAAGGACGAAATCAAAAGGTGGAGGCTTTTGGCTCACGCAGTCAGCGCCATTGCTGCCCTGAGCCAAGATGTGCTTGTGTGTGTCCCTAGAGTAGTGACACTTGGTATTGTTGAATTAGTGTTTCCGTTTCTCCCGCGACTTCATCTCGATGGAAACCCAAATCCCCACCTCGAGTCGCTGCAGTACGCCGCGGTGACGATCATTCGCTCCATCGCATCGTATCCTTTCGGTGAATATCACGCATACTTGTCAAATGTCAGAGGTTTGATCCCTGGGCGCGCACCATCAGAGGGCAAGAACAACTCGGGTAAGGATGATAAAACCTCGGTGGCAATGCCGACACTCGTTATGGAGCGAGTCAAGCAGATCGGGTACGATTTTGCGATGGAGCTCCAGAACAAACCCATGGCTTTGCGGGACAAAAAGTCTGTCGGTGAACTTGCTCGGGAGACAATGGCTTTTATTAACGAACATCAGCAGCGACAACAGCGACAACTAGAAAAACGGCGTGAATCGAACGCCAGCATCGTAGCTGGGCTGAAAGGAGGCATCTCCAACCGATCGAATGTGATAATCAGCCCCGTCCACAGGAAAGAATCTCATGATCGAGCATCGTTCCCCTCACTACCACATTCTCCTGTCGGTAGAGTGGATGAACTTGGTGGTGACTACCCAGCTACAGCTACTGGTATACGGAAAACAAGAGACGATGGCTGTGTGTACACTTTGGAGATTAAGCCAAATATTTCTCCTTCGATCCTTGTTGTTGATGGTGGGTCGAAATCACCCGATAGTTTAATCGGGGTCGACATTGCATCTACGAGGCCTGTTGGAAACAACAAAACACGACCTTCTTCCGAGTCACCCCACACTCATCATCACTACGTCTTTACAAGACCAAAGCCTAAGCCCAAGCGGCGAAACCACGACCCTGCTTATTCATTAATGCTCGATCCGCTGTTTGATTCGAGCAGCCCCTCAAATGTCCGAAAGTTACCCGGGTCAAATCCTGCGGACGAGTTGCAGCATCCTAATGTAGATAGTTTTGACTACAATTTCTCTCAGGAAGCGGATCGGTTTGGACATTTCGTTAAGGTTCAAGCACGCCGAGACAAGAAAGGAGATCGGTATTTTCCATCTCTAGGTCGTATTGTCACCTCAGATGCTAGTTTGTCCAGTTTCTCGACTTTGTCCCCCGACGCCTACAAACGTCCGACTGGGAACCCGTCGAAAGTACAGCACAGGTGAGATTTCGTTGGAGCCTAGGCAAACTTTAATCCTCTATTGAAGAGTAACGTTAAGCTAACAACTGCCACACTAGCAAAGAACGAAGAGAATCGTGCACGTCATGCATCTTTAGTGCAGGCAAATCGTAGACTTAAGGGTAGTAGCCATCATCACCCGTTTGACGCGCTGGGGTTTTACCATTGCCGCTGGTGCCGTACGTGTTCTTGCCCGCATTGCGACCCAAAAGCCGTTGCGAAATATCGCTCCCACTTCCACTGCGGCGAATCATAGGGCTCTGTCGGTACACCACCTTGCCACGGCGCTTACGCATGAGATGCGTTTTTTGCAGTGACGGCGACGCATACATGGGTGACTTCTCCACGGACTGGGTACCGCGCTTGCGCTCTTCCTTCTCTGAATGATACACGAGCAAGCCCATTACCAGCACGAAAAGCGCGAACCCATCGTAAATAGTGAAAGCCTGGCCAGCAAACTTGCCAGTGAGCAAGGGAATCATGTACAGCAAATCGGTGAGCGGAAGGCCCACGGCGGATGACACCACGAAGAGCACGCTGCTGCCTTCCTTGAAGATGTACAGCATGAGCTGGTTGTACATGGTGTTGAAAATGATAAAGACCAAGAAGACCTCCAGCACACCCGAGTCGCAGGGCAGCACCTTTCCGTTCAGTTCGACCTCGTTACCGATGAAGCACTCGTGAGCCTTGGCCACATAGGACGGGAAGTCCGCCCAGGGCACGGGTGGATCACTAAATGCCTTGATACGCACGGTCCAAATCGTGGCGAAACCGATAATCAGCTGGTAGAAGCTGATCCAAATGTTCGCGTACCAGATATCCAGGTCTACGTCCTTGAGCCCGATCTCCTTGTAGACGTTCGATGCGGCCGCCGGCAGCAGCGATACGATGTAGAGGGTGATCCAGCCAGCACTCGGGTCCGGCGTGTTCGCGCTGTCCTGTCCCGTCAGCACCGGGATCATGTTTACCATCCCACCATACAGCACAAGGATGGAGCCCAAGATGTGGCCGCGCTTGAACCGCGTCTGCAGGAACATGTACGACAGCACCATGTTGAACGGCAGGTTCAGCTGGTTGAGCACATTGGCCATGTTCCCCCTGCCGCCGCCACAACAAAGTGAGCCCTTCCCAAATCTTCAGCCACGAGCTGTCGAGTCCACGCACCCGATGTGAGGTGTGGGGAACGCGCCCAGCAGGTTGTACAGCGTGTCGAACAGCGCCATGAGCATGTACTTGTAGTGCGGGAACTCGCGCATCTCCGGCGTGATGTCATCTGCCCCAATTGCAGCAATCAACTCGTCAGTCCTCCGTGCACTTGCCCTAAAGGGATACATCTAACCCCGTCCACCTGTGAAGTAGAGTTTGTATCTAACGTTATTTAAAATAATAACCGCAAAAAACAAGAAACAAAAAAGAGGTTATACCGAGAGTTACCCCCCCCATATTTAACCCCACTCCACTGCGCAGCCAACGTACGCCACGACGGGGGCCGAGGACACCAGGAAGGCGATGGGCAGGATCACGTTCGTGAAGTACCACAGGAACTCCGTGTAGTCGTACGTGATTCGTCTACACAGCAACGGCAACGCGGCGTGAGCGCAGCGAGGGTTACACGCCCTGACCGCCGGCAGACGCACGTGTACAGCACGCGATCCACGCAGCGCGCCATGATGAGCAGGCACAGCGCCACCGCCAGCTTGGACTCCCACAGCAGCCGCTTCACGTCCATCCTAGCGCTCAAATGCAGCTATGCGACGACAGCGTAACCCCACTCCAGAGGGTACCCGAAAACAAACACAAAAAAAGAAAAGAAAAGATATCTGTATCCTGACAGCGTACCGGTAACCTTCTTCGTCCGAAGGGTACGCTGTCCCTTTTACACCTCTGCCTGCTTCAAAACTGGTCCCATTTTGATTTTTTTTTCCGTGCGTTGTGCTCAGTTTTAGGTTGTTGTAATTTACAACAAGCTAAAATTGCCATTTTAGAACCGCCGCGACGATCCGAGATGGAGGACCACGGCATGACGCGCATGCAGGAGCTGCTGAGCAGCTACTACGGGCTGCAGGACCAGGAGAGCAGGCAGGAGCAGCTGCGCGACATCGACTCGCCGGGCTTCGACCCTTCCGTCTACGTGAAGGTGCGTCGTCTGGCAGCAGGGGGGGGGGTACGCTGCGTGTAACTGGCGTGCGGCTGCTGCAGGAGCTGCTCGCGTCCCGCGGACTCAACGAGCTGCTCACGACGGACGACCGACTCATCCGCGAGATCAAGGAACTGGACACCAACATGCAGATGCTCGTGTACGAGAACTACAACAAGTTCATCAGCGCCACGGACACGATCCGCAAGATGAAGGTGGGCACGGCGCTGCATTTCTGCTGCGGGGTTCCAGGACGGAACGCTGCCCAATTTTTTCCTGCAGGTTTTGAGCCTTTGGGTGTGTGTGTGTGTTTCTTTTTTTTTGGGGGGGGGAACTCGATGCGTGCAGAACAACGTGGCGAGCATGGAGGACGAGGTGGGGCGAGTGGTCAAGAGCATGGACACCATCACGGCCAAGAGCGAGAGCATCAATGTGGCGCTGGCGCCGCACCGCTCCAAGGTGGAGAAACTCATTGGCGTGCGCCGACTGCTCAAGCGCTTCGAGTTCATCTTCGAGCTCCCGCAGAGACTCAACGCGTGCGTGGGGAAGGCGGTGCGCCGCAGGGATCCGGAAGAGAGCGTCTAATGTGTCGACCGTGTTGCTACCGCTGCCGTTGTAGTGCTGTGAAACAGAAGGAGTACGCTAACGCTACCAAGTATTATCTACTCGCGCGCCGGATTCTCGGAAGATACGAGCATATTTCGTCGTTCAAGGTGGGGTTTCATGGCGAAGGAAAGCTCGGTTGAATTGCCCACTGATGCTGTTGTGCTCGCTAGACGATTCAAACGGAAGCCGAGAAAATCATGCAGCAACTTGAGCGTCTGCTGAAGAAGCGCATGCTTGATACAACCATTGGGTCTGAGGAGGTAATTGGCTGCGTTGCATTAAAGTTGTTGCGTATAGGTTGAACTGAACACGTGGTTTTTGTGTGAATAGCTCTGCGAAACGGTCGTGTTGCTGCATCAGCTCGACGCTTGCAACGACGAAATTCGCGATCAATTTCTTGAGTGGCACCAAGCTTATTTCGAGCATGAAGTGGCAGTGTTCAAGGTATCCAAATTCGTGCTGAAATCTTGAGCCCACATGATGCTGCCTAACAACAGCACCACGAATTCTTTCCAGCTTGCAAATGCTTACTAGTAAGATTGTACTGTGCGTTACTGCAGGCGCAAGGATCGAGCGATTCGGTACTTGCTTTTCTGCAAAGATTTAATGAGGACGTCCTGACAAAGATGGATCGAGTATTCTCTGTGTACAAGACTCACTTCATGCCTGACGTCGTTGCTCGCGAGAAATCATCGACATCACGAAAATCTTCGGATGCAGTCCGTGACGACTTGTTCCTCAGCTTTGTGAAAGAGGTGTTTGCATTGTATGTGGGAGAGTGCATCTCACAGTTCCGTCGCTCTCACACAGATTTTGTAAGTGCATACACCTTAGCCATATCTTTGCGGCACCTGGAATTAATGAAATATCGTTGCTTGGCAGGGCACGAAGGAGGAAGTTCTTAACGTGCTGCAAGATGACGACCTGTCAGCAGACCTTGTTGAAAGCGAGTATTTCATTTTCATGCGTGTGATGAAGTACTTTGTTGCACAAGTGAAAGATGTTGACAGAACGATCCCGATGTGCGGACTGGCTGCAAACGCTACCGAAATTGTCGAGAATTGCGTGCGTTTCCAGATCGAAGGGGTATTTCGGAAACTACGCGAAGATACGGGAGAGCTCTTTGTTACTTCACACGAGGATGTGTCCGGGTTGGTTCGTAGTTCACGCGACAGCGGACAAAATGTTCAGCCGCTAGCGCAAGGATCTGCGAAGACATTTACTGACATGATGCAGAGAGTGTTGCAGCAAATGGAGCCCATGGTCCAAACGGGCTTTGCGATCCTTTCCGAGATGAGTAATCTCTTCTCGGACTTGGTCCAGGTAAGAATCACTCTTGCCTACGGGCGGTACTAGTGCTGTGTCGAGTAAGTTTTGTTCACATTGCTCATATGCTTGATTTTGCAGAGCCAATTCTATGATTTCCTCAAATGGTTTAATGCATCAGTACTCCAATATGCGGAGCCTAAGCGTGCATTTACACAAGTTGGCGCGTCACACGGATCTTGGGGCGAAGATCAAGACACTGTGGTGATTCCGTGGCTAGAGCCGACCCCCCAGTTTTTACTATTTCTTGCCTGCATGTGTCAAGATTTGTCAACTGAAGGTATCGGGGAATGTGTACGTGGCCTCATCGAGTGCCTACCAGCACCTCTATCTCCGTCCAAAACTCCCGGTGGTGAGCCAGTTCGCAGTCACCGAATGAATCAGCAGGACGTAACTCACATGATAGAGGTGACCCGCGAGACTTCTGCGGAGTTGCTGCAGTACGTTGCAAAGCAGTACGGCAACCAATTATGCATCATCGTCTACAACGGGGTTTCTGCCACTTGGTGGGATGATATGGACGAAGAACCTAGAAGTGTGCAGGAGATGATGGCAGCCGTTGTTGAATCTACCTTTCGCTTTGGTAAAGAGATTGCGCTTGCACTTGGCGATGAGCAAAGTGTTTTTATCGGAAACAACAGTCGTACAACAAGCCGCGATTTTCGTCGGCGCGCGAGCGCGTTGCGGTCTCGCAATGCAGGGGTAACAACAGCATCATCAGGAATGCAGCTTGATGTTGATCGGATTTTTGCACGCAAGATCCATACGTTCCCATCTCAGCTAGAGCTCAAAGCGGATGCGTTCGTTCAGACGATGCTCAAAATATGCATCAAGGCGTTCAGCGAGTGGGTGAGGCTGCTGGAGTTCTCCAAATTTGGCTTACAGCAGATACAGCTCGATGCTGAATTCCTGCGCAGCACTCTGATGCACATTGTGGTGGCTGGGGAAGCAGAGGAGGAAGTGGAGGGTCTGCTGTCTGATTTGCTTTCGAACGCTCGCTCTCGTGCCGTTGATGATGTTTTGATGGATCATAGCAATGTTGTTGCTATCGTTAGCACCAAAAGTACTCAAGTTTTGTCTCGTCGGGGATGAGTTCTTCGTGGGGGGTGAAATAAGAGGTTCAATATGCTCATTTATCTGCAACTTTTATTTCTTTTGCTGTTATTGCACCGTTTTTTAGCATGTTCAGATCGATCTCATTTTTGGTAATTCGATAGTCGTCTTGTACTTGGTGAGTGCTCAACAAGGCTGCGTGTGCTGGAACCACGCACATAAACCCTTGCCAGCTCTGCAATTTCTTCTGCCTCACGCTGAAGTTTGTCCAGCTCAGCCTTGTAACGCTCTCGGTTGCTTTCCAGTGAGTCGGCGTAGACTCGAATGGCAGGGCACAATGTGGCAAGTGGCAGCCATATTGGGCGCAATACATAGTTTATAAAGTTGAGCTGCACTGTGACCCGTGTCTTAGCATGATGCAGATTTGTCATGAATGACTCAACCGGAACGTGCATCTCGGCCTCATTCTTTGCTTGCTGTTGAAATTCAGAGAGGACCCTCGTGCCCCAACGGACAGCCTGTCCATAGGGCAGCGCTTGACCTGACAAATCTGCTGCATGGATGATAATTGCCATGAAAACAAAGCGATGCTTGCTTCGGCTTCGCCTGGACCCTCGGCCCCCGTTGCTGTTAACGAGCAGATGGCGTTTGGACAGACCTTCTAACGCTTTGCACTTTTCGAAGTGCTTGGCCATGTCTGTCGCGAGAATACAGTGAATGAGTAGTCGGCGCACGTATACAAAGCAAGCACGGGACGGCAATCGTGCCAGAAGGTTTGCTCCTGGATGACTCAAAATAATGAAGGCTACACGACAATGATGACGTTCGAGTACGGCATCATCGTTATGTGTTAGAGCGAGCTGACTGTGTGCCTTCACTTCAAAGTCATTGGTGTTGCCCGGGTGATCCAAGTCGTGACACAAGGCAGCTACTAGTATAGCGAAAATTTCCACTCGAGCGAAATACGAGTTCGCCACCCCGGAGCGGCGAAGCAGACAGTAAGTTGCGTGTGTGACCTGGAAGGCGTGCTGCAAGTTATGAAATGCGTTCGGGCGGTAGTGTGAGGCTACGTGTGAGAGGAATGTAGAAAAGGTTTCCTGTGCAACCTGGAATCGCTCCAGCAAGCCAAGTGACCGAAAGAGCACGGATGTTGCTGCAAATATGTCCGGGTTGGACAGATCCAGGCATGAAAAATCCCAGCGTGTCACATCACCAACCCCGACAACATGCCCACTCTCACGGGTAGTTGAAATACGCCGTTGTGGGATCCGCTGCGGGAATGGGATGGCGGCAAAAGGTGTTGGATGCTCGTCTTCCTCTTCTGTTTCCTCATTGTCGTCATCGTAGTCGCCACCGTATGCTTCATCCGCGTCTTCCACGTCGTCAGGATCATCAGCAATCGCTGTGGCTGCAACCTCTTCGAGCAAGTCCAGCTCGCTAGACTGACAGAACTTCTGCACAATCGACGATATGATTTCGGGCTCATTCACATCATCTAGTGCTGCTTGATCCTGTGGTTTGGAAGGATCGGTGGACTCAGTCAAAGACTCCCCTGGCGTCCCAAGGCCGCAGTCCGACACTACTTTGTAGTACGATATATCCAGAGATAACCGACCAAGTGCAAACTGAATTTCACGACAGTATTGGGCCATACAATCCGCATCGCTGGTTGTAAAAGGTATGCGGTCCCTTGTCACTGGAGGAGAGCCATCGTCATTACCCTTTGCATTGTTGGCTTCATCATCATCGTTGTCGTCTTTCTTGTTGATAGCCATGACTACTGCTACAATTTTGGGATTGGTCGGCGTGTGGTCCTCGAAGACTGGCATTCCCAGTACCGTCGTAGTTCTGTACCCTGTCTTTCGGTCCAGAGTTGGGTCAAAGTGGGGATGCGAGTAAGCGTCGCGCGTGATTATCGGCTTCCCGGTTGTAGCAATTCGTCCAGAGAGCCCGTTCGTGAGTGGCATTCGCACACTTTCTCCATCTTCTTGGGTGATCCAGAGTTCTTTTTTCAGCGGGTCCACCAGCAAAAACCCGAATCGGTAACAGTGCATCAGCTTTTTCCCTTCTGTCATAACAACCCGAACGAATCTTGCCACCGACGCAGCGGCACTTGTTTCGTCTTCAGTTCCTGGACCCGAGTTGTATGCACGCTCACCGTTGTTACTTACAAAATCGGCGAGTTGCAACCGTGCCTCTGTTAGCCGCTGTGACATTAGCACGGAACGCAGCAAATTGGACTTGTGCAATGAGATTCCTGCGGCTTCTGCTGCATAATTCAGGTATAGTGCGTCATCAGATGTGAACTCGTCACCGTCTACTTTGTTGGTGGCACAAACTACGGCCAATACCCGGCCACCTGCATCTTTGACTGGTGCACAGAGCACTTGCTTTGTTTTGAGCGACGTCCATAAATCGTCGAATTTGGGATCAAAGGCAAGATGGCTGGGGGCTGAGTTCGTGAGAATAAGTTGCCCAGTTCGCATAACGACACCTACGATGCCGTTGTGTGCCTTCAAGAATGCCTCGTCATTCCCACCATGCCGTTGGTGGGAGTCATGAGACTTATCACTCGGTTTGTCTTTTGCTTTCATTTTGCTTTTGGACGAAGCGTCCCTGCACTCGCTGACGAAAAGGTAGAATTCGTCCGTGCCTTCGTCTCGCACGTAGAGGGCGATATGCTCAGCGTGAAGCAACTCGTAAGATACAGCGATAATTTGGTGAAGCACGGCCGATGCAGTGAGCTCAGCAGCTATGTTTCGGTTAAGCTTCAGAAGACATTCGATGCGGCTCTGCATGACCTGGTGCGCCTTGGCAAGCGACAGATTCCACAACGCTGTGCCTGCAGTAACGCAAATATAATCGAAGCTCTCTTTATCGCGTGGATCAAACGCTGCTTTGTCTTGAGCTTCTTGGTTTTGCCCAAGTTTAGCCAAGGCAGATCGAGGAGTAGAGGGAAACCAAAGAGGCTCCGGTGGAGCAGCTGGAGTTGGCAGGAGACCAAGCTCTGGGAGCTGTTTGCGAGTGATGACCTGAAAGACACCGACTAAAATGCCATGGACGTTGAAAATGGGTGCACAGAGCAACGCCTCTGGCTCAAATTCCAAGAGCTCCATCTGCTCTTCAAACACATCGACGACTTCAGAGCCGCCGACATCAGCGACTTCTAGGGGCGTTCCGGTCTGAATTGCACGATGCACAGCGGTACATATTAGAAATACTTAAGTAAGAACCAACTTCGATCGAGATGGAAAAAATACCAGCACAACGCGGCCGAAGGTGGTGGCTGAGTCGACAAGAATGCTGCCCTCCTCTGTAAGATAGCGCTTGCCATGTAAATCCATAGGCGGGTTCGAGTACAGCTCCACGCGGTCTTTCTTTTCGTTGAGGATACCGACGGTATACTTCTCGGCCGGGAGTACGTGCTGTGCGGCTCGAAGCGCATTGCTTACAATGTCCAAGCTGTCCGAAGACTGCGAAACCTCACGCATGGCGTCCATAAGCGCGCGGAGCTGCATTCGATAGAATCAATTCCGAGTGAGACCTGCGCCACGAACGAACAATACGCCTACATGAACTATCAGCTGAGTGTACATTTTCCTCTCGCTCCGTGAGTTGGTTTAGCGTCTCTGCCTGTTCTCCGATGAGGTTTCGGATGCTGGCGCCGAACATCTCACTCCTCGGTCGTGGTCGCTTAGGCGCCGCAGGGCTCAGCAGATCGCCCGGTCGGTACGGGCGGTGCTCCGCGCGAGTGCCCGTGCAGCACTCCAACTGGTGCTGCCGCTTGAGCAGCTTGATCTCTAGCTCCCTCGCCTCCTCCTCGGACTGCGCGAGCTCCGCAGCCAGCCTGCGATTCTCGTCCAAAGCCGCTCTGGCGCCATCCATCGCCGTTCTGAGCTCCCGCACGGGCACGCGCACAAGACCCGCGTCCTCATCCGCCATCGCCATGTGCACCGCAGCGCCCCGCACCTGGAGCAATGCCCTCGGCTAACCGCCAGCGGAACGGATGCCTCGCCAATCCCGTCCAGCGGCGGCAGTTGAAGTCGCCCTGCCCCGTCACATGGCTACAAAGCAGCGTCTGCGGGTGTACCATCGACCTGGTACAATTCCGTTTTCTATCGAACGCTTAACGGTTCGTAACTGTCCTGCCCGTTTGCGCCAGCCATTCCGAGAGTTCCATCGTCAAAGGTCAAGAGGTGGACGGACGTCCGCCCGCAGGAATCGCAGTCCATGGCGTCGCGCGCGTTCCGCCAGGCTCACAGCAGGCCCAGCAATGCTCCGGTGCAGGATGAGGAGGCGGCGGCCGCGTCCGCCGCCGCGAAGCTCAAGCAGAACGAGCGCGAGCGCCTCGAGATCGAGCGCTTGGAGGCGCGTATCGCCGAGCAGACCCCGGCGCGCGGCTCGCAGCTGGGCGAAGCCGCCAGCTTCGACCTGTTCCCGCTATCGGAGGCGTCGCGCCGCGGCCTGCGCACCTGTGGCTTCACGGCGCCCACCAAGATCCAGGTGGGAGCGCTGCCGCATGCTCTGGCGGGCCGGGACGTGCTCGCGGCGGCCAAGACGGGCTCCGGCAAGACGCTGGCCTTCCTGCTGCCCGTGCTGGAGAAGCTTTTCCGTCTCCGCTGGAGTGTGGAGGACGGACTCGGAGCGCTCGTGATCTCCCCCACGCGCGAGCTGGCGCTGCAGATCTTCGAGGTGCTGCGCAACGTCGGCAAGGCGCACGCGTTCTCGGCTGGTCTGGTCATCGGGGGCAAGAACTTTCGGGAGGAGCAGATCCGCCTCGTGCGGATGAACTTGCTGATTTGTACCCCCGGCAGACTGCTGCAGCACATGGAGCAGACGCCGGCCTTCGATGCCAGCAATCTGCAGGTGCTGGTGCTTGACGAAGCGGATAGGATTCTGGACCTGGGTTTCCAGAAACAATTGGCGAGCATTCTGGAGCACTTGCCGCCTGCTGGAGAGCGGCAGACCATGCTGTTCTCGGCGACGCAGACCAAGTCCGTCAAGGATCTCGCTGCACTGAGTCTGCGCGAGCCAGAGTACGTAGCTGTCCACGAGCACTCGGCCAATGCGACGCCGAAGGGTCTGTCGCAGAGCTACGTGGTGACGCCGCTGGAGCGTAAGCTGGATGTGCTGCTGTCATTTATTAAGTCGCACTTGAAGCAGAAGACGATTGTGTTCTTGTCTACGTGCCGTCAAGTTCGCTTCGTGCATAGCGTTTTTTGTAAGTTGCAGCCTGGTATCCCACTTTGCGCTTTACACGGCAAGTACAAGCAGGGCAAGCGTGTCGAGGTGTACTACGAGTTCTTGAACAAGCCGGCCGCGGTTCTTTTCGCCACGGATATTGCTGCGCGTGGTCTCGATTTCCCCCAGGTCGACTGGGTGCTGCAGCTCGACTGCCCCGAAGACTCCGCCAACTATATTCACCGCGTCGGTCGTACGGCTCGTTACAACAAACAGGGTAAGGCCTTGATGTGCCTTGTGCCGTCAGAGGTCGATGGTATGATGAAGCGCCTCGAGGATGCGAAGGTGCCGATCCGCGAGACGAAGTTGAACCCTACTAAGACGACGAGCTGCCGCCAGAAGGTGGCGTCCGTCGTTGCTGGTGACAAGGAGATTAAGGCTCTGGCACAGAAGGCTTTCATGTCTTACGTGCGCTCGGTGTACCTGCAGCCGGATCGCGAGGTGTTCGACGCTACGGCTCTTCCTCTGGACGCTTTCGCCGAGTCGCTCGGACTTCCTGGTGCCCCGCGCATGCCCTTCTTGTCGAAGATGAAGGCTGAGCACGAGAAGGGTGGCAACGAAGCCATGCGTGAGGAGCTTCGTGGCAAGAAGAATGTCAACCGCAAGCTTCAGCAGCTCAAGGACAAGATCAAGGCCGAGAAGGAGCGTAAGCGCTTGGCGCGACAGCTAGCTGCGTTGACCCCCAAGGAGCAGGAAGAGGCGAAGAAGAAGCTGGAGCAGAAGCAGAAGCAGAAGCAGAAGCAGAAGCAGAAGCAGGAGGAGGAGTCCGAAGACGAGGAAGAGGACGAGGACTCGCTCATGGTTGTCAAGCGTGTCCACAAGTGGGACGAAGACGAGGAGCTCGATCTGGACGCTCTCGGCCCGAGCAAGAAGAAGCAGAAGAAGCTGCGCGTGGACCGTGAGACCATCAACGCTTCCAAGATCGTGTTCGACGAGGAGGGCAACAGCGCCAAGATCGCCGACCGCCTCGCGGCGCGCAACCTCGACAAGAGCGGCGAGGGCGAATTCGCCGACGTTGAGAAGCACGCCAAGAGCTACACGGAGCAGGTGGCCGCCCGCCTCGCCGCCAAGGACGAGGAGGACCGTCGGCTGGAGAAGGAGCGCGTGCGTGCCAAGCACCACAAGAAGCGCATGCAAGTCAAGGGCGAGCGCGACGAGGACAGCGACGACGAAGGCGCGCGCCTGGTGGTGGGCTCTGACGACGACCAAAACATGGGCGGCAGCGACAGCGACAGCGAGGCCGGCGGCAGCAGCAGTGAAGACGACGACGACGTCAACAAGCGGAAGGTCGACGTGGACGCCATGACCAGCCAGGAAGAGATGGCGCTGCGCATGCTGCAGCGCCGGTAGACCCCCCACGTAGACGTAACCTGCTTGATCATACACCCACCCACCTCGAAGCACGCACACGTAGCGCAGACCCCTCGTCGGGTGCTGCTCGCCGTTCCTCACCCTCGCATCGTCCCACGGCGGAGCAAGTCCGACCCGTGCCATTCCATGGGCGACGCCGCCACTTGTGCTTCCGCGCTGCGCCGGCTCCCGAGCGGCATGCGCGTGCCCGCCGTCGACGCGCCGCCGCCGTCGACCTGCTCCGCGTGTGGGCGCCGACGCGTGAGCGCCGTGGCCATGATCCTGGACGACGTGCTGTACGACCACTCGGGGCTGCTCTCGCACCTGGCCATCGACCGCGGCGTGGCTCAGCTGCTGGCGGAATGCGCGTTCCCGACCAACGCCGCGGCCTTCGAGGCGCTGCAGACCTTCCGCAACGCCTACGGCCTGCGCAAGCGCTTCCCGCGCTTCGTGGACAGCCTCGTGGGCGGACCGCAGGCCAAGCTCGCGCCCGCCCAGGCGCAGCGCGTCATCGCCGCGTACTACGAGAGCGACGTGCCCGAGGCGCGGGGCATCACGCCCTTCCCGGGCGTGCGCGGGACGCTGCTGGAGCTGCAGGACGGCGGGGCTTGCCGCCTCGCGCTGCTGCTCATCGGCAAGCCGGAGGCGCAGCGCGAACGCCTCAAGGCGCTCGGCGTGGACGACTTGTTCGACCGGGTCGTGCACGTGAGCCCCAACCCGAGCTTGGCCCAGGTGACGAGCGCCATGAAGCAGCTCACGAGGCAGCTCGAGGTGCCGGCGTCCGCGGTCATGTTCGTGGGGCGCAAGGCCTTCTACGAGATCAAGGCGGCGAATACGGTCGGCATGCTCACTGTCCGCATGGTGCGTGCTGCTGAAAGGGAGCTTGTTAGTTAGTTGCCTTGGGAGGCTTTCGACTGACATTGCCATACGCTGTGTGCTGTGGCGGTATGCTTCAAGTTGTTCGGTAAATACACGAGCGTGATGCCCACGGACGAGATGGAACAACCCGACTTCCAAGTAAGAAGTTGTGCAGGAAGCCGCCGTAGGCGGTTGAGTCGACTCACAGTCCTCTGGGTGCTTTTGATATGATGCGGTGTAGATCGAGTCCATTGAGCAGCTTGTGCCCATCGTTAAGCTGGCGGACCAGCAAATGCTGCAGCCCAAAATCGTGGCCATCGGTGGCGGCACGGGCTTGGCTGTACTGCTGAAGGAACTACGGCACTACCCCGCTGACCTCACAGCCGTTGTGACAGGTACATGCTGTCACGCAACTTCGGCTCAATTGCTGTGGATAGCTGACCATATCCACTCGAACACATTTTCTTTACTTTGTTATAAAAGTGTTTGACTCAGGTCGCCACTCAGGTGCTCTTCGCAAGTATTTGGGAATTCTGCCACCTGGGGATATTCGCAACTGCCTCGTGGCACTTTCCGACTCCGGTTCGTTACTGTTCTTACTCACCTCTCTCTACCCAATTTACTCAGTATAATTGTTTGTATGTTTGTAGATGAACTTTTGAGCAAGTTGATGAATTACCGTTTCCGCGATAACTTCATGGAAGGCTGTAGTCTCGGCAACCTGCTACTAGCAGCTCTGACCGATCTACAGGGTGGCTTTGACCGCGCCATCTCGTCAATCGCTGACATTCTCAACATCCACGGTTCTGTGCTACCAGCAACCCTCGAGAGCACCGAGCTGTGTGCTGAGCTCACGGACGGCTCGACAGTCGTCTCGGAAGTCAACGTGCGAAGTCCCTTTTTGCCAAACGAAGAGATTGAGCCCCATTCGGGCACCAGCTCGTCCTCGAGCAGCGCGAGTGGAACGCCTCCGGGAACGCCACCGAAGCCTGAAAACCCTAAAGAGAAAATCAAGAAAGCGCCGATCAAGCGTGTATACCTTGAGAATTCCGACGTGGAAGCCTTCCAGCCTGCTGTGCGTGCCATCGAAGAGGCTGATATTATCATCCTGAGCCCCGGCGGCTTCTACACATCAATTATCGCCACACTTCTGGTCCCCGGTATCCGAGATGCCATCGCGCGTAGTGCAGGTGCTACCGTTTACGTGAGCAACGTGACCACACAGAATGGCCAGACCGACGGCTACACACTCGAGAAAACACTGGAGGTATTATCGACTTATCTGGGCGCGAATGCCATCGACTATCTGATCGCAAACAACACGCATCCGCCTGAAGATGTCCTTGCACCGTACATCGAGCGTGGTGAGGAGCTCTTGCTGCCTACTCCTGAAATGGCGGCTAGCAAGCATCCGGTTCTGCTTCAAGGCCAGACTTTTCAAGAAGACCTTGTCGCTGGTCATGTTGCGCGCGAATGGAAGAAGGCCCCCATGCTCAAGCACAGTGGCCGTCGAGTTGCCGCGATTCTCTACACCATCATTGACCAAGAGATGGCCCGCCATCGCCAGCACCAGCCATCTCACTCTATCTCTAGCGCAGCTGAGCCGAGTACGACGAAATCTCAGCGTGCATTGATTTCAGCTTTTACCGCGCCAGCAACCGTTCTTGGGCTACTTGCTGCCACGACGTTGTTGGCATCCGTGCTTCGTCGCTAGTCATATCTCTGCAAGAAGCGATTCACAACGCTCTCACATTGGTAGTAAATATCAAGCTTGTTTAGCTCAGGAACGCGAACGTCACGTACATATAAGTTCTACCCTTGCATCCTTCTGAGGGGTTAACATGCTACGGTCCATTTTCACACAGAGTTTAAGTCGAAGTCATGTCGCCTTTAAGTCTGCGAATGCGATAATACGGGCAACGATGAAGTCGAAGGCGTAGAGGCAGGTGGCGCAGCGGATGATCTGGAAGTAGACGCGGTGCTATTGGATTGGCCTGGTTGCTCCTCGAAGCCGTGATGTGTGACCATAAACTCCGAGAAGGCTTGGGTGGCGATGAACAGCGTACGAAATTCACGCATATCGGGTGCAGATGCCGCAAGGTAGCTGGCTTCGTCAAAGAAGATTGTACGTTTGCGTGCAAACTCGTCTGTCCAGACATAGCGGTGATAGCCAAAATCACCGATAAGCTTGTTGACTGCCCGGAGGAAGAGCCCACGCACTGCGACCTCGGGGAATACAAGTGGTTTGCTCGGGAAGTGGTGAGCAAATACGTGATCACTACGGCTCACGTTGGGCTTGAGGCACTCGTAAAGAGCATCGCGCAAAGCAAACCTCACACTATCAGGAAGTGCACATGGAACCTCCCCTCGTAATACAGCCCCTTTGTCCAGATCGACAACCAACAACTCCTCTCCGGCACCCGCGAACAAGTCGTCACCACCTTCCTGAATGATTTGGCGTTGGGCTTCTTCAAGAGCTTGCTTTTCAGCACCAAAGATGAACGGAGTGGGACACTCAAGATATTGCAGCATTCGTCGAGGAAGAACTGGTAGATATACGTGTGGCCAAGACAACGGATGCATAAGTGCGCGAAGGGATTCACCGACCTTCATGAGCACTGACAGATACGACGACACTAGTAAGATGCGATTTTCCAACAGTGCAGCAGTGAACACCAGAAGCACCGTAGAAACGTCCAGAGTGTCGAATAATAGTCTCACAGAGTGGTCGAGGCGCGGAAGTGCCGCAAGCAGTGAGGCAGAAGTCGCTTTTGGGGTTAATCCAGAAGCTTCAAGGAGTGATGATTCTGGTAGGGGCGATGGTTGGTGGTACTGCGAAACGTGTTCCTTGGAGACGGCACGCGTCAACTTGGCAAGGACCTTTTTGTCCAGCTGGAAACCCTGTCCACCGCTTTGAAGCACTTCTGTGCCATCGCCGTTGGCAGCAGCCGCAGCAGCGATAGTTTCAAGCTCGAGAATGAATTCATACGCCTCAGCCAGTCGCTCTCGAAGAAGGTCCACCATGGGAAATTTAGACAGCACGCACACACCATAGGGCACCCACCGGCATCCCGCTGTAGGATTTATCCGAGATGATTCAAGCACACGCCGTGATAATGGGGGAGCTGGTTTATAAAACACTATGCAAGCTGCAAACAACTCGGCAGCAGACGCACCAGCACTACTGTCACCCATGCGAAAGTTGAATGCCAAAGGCGCTGGACAGGTTGGGGCGGTGAGCACCACGTGTCGAGGGTCAGCACACCAAGGAACGAGAAAATTTTCGACGGACTTATCAACGGGATGTGGTGCTGGATCATGCGGCAGTGGATGCTGCACGACCTGTAGTTCGATATGATCTTCGAATAATGCGTCGCCATTTTCGTCAGCACCCTTTTCTACGTCCTCAAGTGACATCGGTGCTGGCACCGCTTCAAAAGTGAGTACGCCGGATACAGCTTCAAAGCTTCGTGCGGTACGGAGCGAGTCAAGTGTCTTCTTTTTTGACGCTGTGGTTTCAGTTTCACGAGAGCCAGACGAGGACGATGATGATGATGATGATGTGCTTGAAGACGAAGAGCTAGCGCTTCCTCCGGTCCAGTGGTGCGCCCGAAGTCCGTAACTCAGAAGCAACCCCGAAAGTCGCATAGAGTCATCAATAGCATCCTTCTCATCTTCGGCTGAAAGTTTCGGGTATAGCGCAAATTCGGCATAAGCACGGCTTGTAAGAAAACGATGGTATAGCTCCAAATGAATCAGGCTGAACTTGGTCAAAATGGCATCTTGCTCAGCTTGAAGGCGAGCGCATGATGTCACCAGGGTGCGTGATAGCGTCTGCATCTCAGTATCCCCCGCATAATATTTCTGTGAGATGTACTTAAGTAACCTTCTGCATCGGTACGCAGTTTGCTCTATACGCTCACGACGCTGGTTGCTACTTGTGGTACTGGACGATGTAGCACTTCGGGAGCTACCGCTGGATTTGAGTAGAGCCATATAAATGCGAAATGCTGGCTTAAACTCATACTCCACGTCTAGCCACAGCGCGATTTCTCGATGATAATTATGCGGGAACAAGAAGATCCAGAAAAAATTAGCGAATCGATGATTCATCAGGATGTCTTCCAGACAAATGACCTCACGCTCAACAGTCTTTTGCATTTCAGCATAGAGATCCGTTTTGCGAAATTCCGGGAACTTGAACATGAGCACGCGTTTTACTTTCACAGCGACATCATCAAAAGTCCGTAGTGCATCTTCACCACCGGCCGCCAGATCACGCTTAATACTACGTATTTTATTGGAATCGACGATGGGAGGTTCATCGCTCCCGCCATCAGCATCAACGTTACCATTAATAGGGAACTGGGCATTCTTGGCCAAATACTTCATCGCAATCTTAACGCCATAGGTACGAAGCATTAGCACGTCATCCTTAGCAAAGGGCTTCTTCTGGTAATTCGCGCGCAACGTGCACCAAAACTGACGATATTCCTCAAATGAACAAAGGAAAAAGAGTTTGCTTTGGTCCGCAGGATCGGGTAACCAGGCAGCATAGTATCGCATCATGCGCGGATTACTGATTACTTCCTCTATGGATATCAGAGTTGTTGGATCTGGGGTCGGCTGATGCGCTGGGAAAGCAAATTGCTGTTGTTGCTGCAAGACTTCATCCTTGAAAGCACGCTGCATCACCTTGCCGAAATTGTGTTGATATTGATCGTGCATCCATCGATTCCATTTCTGAAACTTGGCGCCGCCATTAGATGCAGGTCCGAACGATGGCAATGGGAGCAAGGAATGATGATTAGTTGACGAGGATGATGCAGTTGATGAGGCACCCGACATTGCACCAAAGCCACTACCGCTGCTCATTTGTGCTAGAATTTGCTTTTGTTTGCTCGCCCAAACTTCTGCCGACGTCGGTGTAGCGGAGGACATGGAGCCGTTATTGCTGGTGCCGCTTGCACCAGCAGCTCCATTCTTATTGCCTGACACAGTCGAGTAGAGAAAGCTCCGCGCCTTGAGCTTAACGTGCTGTGCCCACCTCGACTTGGCATTCTCGAGCTTGACATCCTCTTCCTCTTCTTTTATGCTAGTGACTTCGTAACTATTGGCGTCGTCATCAGACACGCTGAGCACCTCCGACAGTTCCCGCGCACTCAGTTCCCGTTCCGGTTCGAACAGATCCGTCTCATACAACATCTGCTCCGATATCGTACTCCTTCGAAAGGTGCTGCGGCTCGAAAACGAGAACGCCAAACTATCCCTCGAGTGCCTCGACATCGCCAACGAGTCTCGCTCACTCCCCGTGCCGCCAATATTCAAATTCCCGCTGACTGCAGCAGACCTTCGTTGATGCGGCAATAAAAAATCATCCTTGTCCGTGTAAAGCGACAAGCTGAGCGCGCTCGCCATGCTCTCCCGTATCACCTCCTCCGCCGAAATGGTGCTATCCGGCGGCAACGGCGGGCTCGAATCCAACGATGCTGTCACACATGAAATAAAAAAACAAAAACAAAACAAATAAAAAAATCAATAAAATCAATTAATCTCGGCGTCCACGCGTCACCTCCCCCCCCCACATAGCAACGTACACGCCCTCCTGTATCTCTCACTGATACTGCTCCGCCTCCCCACGGTCGAGTCGCCCAGCATGTTCCTCGTGAGCCGGCCGCCGTCCTGCACGCCGTCCTCCTCCTCGAAGCTCGAGGCCCGCGCGCTTGCCGCCTGCGTCTGCGCGTCCACCGACTGCCTGGCCGCGTCCATGTCCATCATGAGGAAGCTCGCGTGGCTGCGCAGCGCGGAGGACGACACGGGCACGCCCGCGCCCGCGCGGAAGCTCGAGCCGGCGCTGTTGAGGCGGAACGACGAGCTCAGGCCACCGCTCTGACCCAGCGGGTTGAAGCCCGAGCGGCTGAGGCGCCCCACCACGTGGTCCGCCGACGCGCTGCGCCGCAGCTCCATGACGTCGCTGGGCAGCAGCGTGCGCTCCCCGATGCTGATGCTGGCGCCGGCGCTGCTGCTGCTGCTGCTGTCGCTTCTGCTGGGCGCCGCGCCGCTCGCCGGCGTGTTGAGGACGGCGCCGCTGCTGCGGCTGCGACGCCGCGGCCGCGTGCGGATCTGCGCGCGCTCGAGGTCGTCGCTCATGGCCGCCGCGTCTGCAGAGCCGGATGTGTCTGTCCTGCTTCCTGCCACGCCGTCGCACCTAGGCGAGAATGTTGGTGTGAGCGCGGTGTGTGGAAACAGTGACGTGCACCACACCACGAACGCGACGCTGGACGATGAAGTACACCACACCACGAATGGGGTTGCTCAATGGTTGACGTGCACCACACCACGAGCGCGGCCCGAGTGTCTTTTCTTTTGGGAATCAGGTTTTTGGAGAGATCTCTGGGGGGCGAGCCGAGGTGCTGCAGCTGCTTGGTGGCGATGAGCGAGCGACGCGTGAACGCCGCGCAGGACGCCGTGATCAAGGTGCTGGTGCTGGGCGACGCCGCCACGGGCAAGACGAGCATCATAAAGCGGTGCGTTCTGCGGTGGCGGGGGGTGCAGGCGAGAGGGGGGCTGACCCCGAGTGCGTACGCGACAGATACGTGCACGACGCCTTCTCGGAGCACCACCGCACGACCATCGGCGTGGACTTCGCGCTCAAGGCCGTCACCGTGAGCGGCACGACGGTGCGCCTGCAGCTCTGGGACATCGCCGGTCAGGAGCACTTCCGGGCGCTCAACCGCGTCTACTACAAGGACGCGCTGGGCGCGCTGCTGGTCTACGACGTGTCTCGCCCCGATACGTTCGACAGCATTCTGAAGGTGAGGAAGCTGTGCAGGAGCGTGCAAATGGGTAGGACTGTGTTCTGACGTGGGGTTGCGTGGGTTGATGTAGTGGAAGAAGGAGATTGACTCCAAGGTGGAGCTCCCGAACGGCAAGCCGCTGCCCGTCATTCTATGCGGCAACAAGGTAACATTGGTGCTGTGTCGCAATTGAAATCAAGCGATTCTGAGAGCCTGCGTGTTGTATTGTTGCAGTGCGACCTGAAGGAGGACGTGGACCGGGACTTCCTGGATGAGTTTTGCAAGACGAACAACTTTACAGGCTGGTTCGACACATCTGCCAAGGAGAATATTCACATCGACGATGCGGCGAAGGCGCTGGTAACAGGCATCCTAGAGCACCAGGACATTTTCGAGCGAAAGTCGGAGGCTAAGAAGCGCAATGACACGTTCCGCCCCACGAGTGCTGCCAACGGAGGCAATGCAAACCAATCCAGCTGGTGCTGCAACAGCTTTTAAGCTTCTAATCTTCCCGCTGCAAGCTGCTGAAGCAATTCCCCATGGCGCAGCAAAAGACGATGTTGTTAAGTCATATCGGTGCATATGATGCTTTTTATGGGGGACAGCGTTTAATTTGACTTGAAAAGTTCCCTCAACCCTTTGTACGGTATTTTATTTTGCCGCGTTTGCAGTTCTGCGATTGAATCGACACTTTTCTCTATGATACTTATACTGCAGTCCTAGTCAAACGAACCGAGAAGTCGTCGTTTCTTCGAACTACTATCTTCGTTGCGCCGGACCTTGATGAAATGTACCGGTAGGCGATGACTGCCAGCAGTAGACATGCCACGATGCTCGAGGTTTTTCCGCACCTTACGGAGGTTATGCCGTGCAGTGTGAAGTTTGTCGGTCAATTCCCGCTTGTTGTCCTCCGCCTGCTCTAACTCATCTTCTAGCTGAATAACTTCCTGCTCTCGCTCGTCAGGGTGTTGATTCGTGAAAGAGGCTGTGATATCGTTAATAATTTTCTGCACTTTCGCTTCGGCTTCTGGTTGTTCCGCTTCCATAAAATCAACGGACCGAATAAGTTGGCGCTCCTCCACACGTAAGCAATACTCACAGGAATCACTCGCATCACGAGCTTTGCATTGTGATAAATGGGCAAAATGATGTTCCACCGCCGTACACATGGGCTGAGTGCATACTTGTATGTCCAAATGATGTTGCAGATGCACAAGGATTGACTTGCAGTTGAGAAGACACCGCTGCGCTTTCGAAGGTGCGCAAAAAGATGCATCCACGATGGCATAACCTAGCTCCATCACCCCATTAAACTCCCGCTGTGCCACATCACTGCCGTCTCCAGTTCCAGCTTTGACGCGTAGTAGCTGATTAATAAAGTCCGCGTTAAAGTTGGCATTGCCTGGAATACCATCACCCGATTCCAGGGTGTCTACATAATCGTCTGTATAGCAATTCAAATACAAAGTTACAAGTTAGCGAGCTGCGCCATGGTGGAAAACATCTCATCACAGATGTGGCCTACCTTGCTTCTCTTCATCTTCATGAGCGGCAGCCATTAGCACATTATTGGCATCACTAGCTGCTGACGTGGCTGCGGATGAACCATTTGTTGTGCACCCACTGACTTCAATGGCGGCTGGTTCCCGTTTGATCAGCACAGCGTCACTGAAGTGCCACTGATAGCGGGGGAAATTAAAGATGGGAACACTGCTTTCACTGGCTAGCTGATTAAGCCTGTCCGTTTCAGCCCGAAGAAGTTGTTTGCGCTGGGTCCACGTATTGATGCTCTGCAGACAGAAATTGCGATTCGCTTCGCTCTGTGCGTTTTGAAGAGCACGACGCTGATCACTGATTAAGTGATCTAACGCAGCTACCACGCCAAGACTTCGTCTTTGGCGAATTCGAATGCAGAATGGGCACACAAACTTCTTGCCATCTACGGTAGGAGTAGTGTCCTTCTTCATGCATACTCGTCGGTGCTTGTACACTATCGACAACTCGGCGCACCTCGCGGCGCCACAGACTTCTTCCCGCTTACAGTGCTCATAATGTAGGAGAATAGAACGACACGATTCCTCCTCACATTTACCGATTCGTGCACATATCAGTGCGTCCTCGATGACGAGGGCAGACTCAATTCGTGCTGCTAGCATTTCCATCAGCACACGATCGTTTGTTGGGAACCAGCGAAGCAACTTGTCAAGATCGACCAGCTTTGACTGGGGTGCAGGTTCTTGAGTTGGGGTAGGCGCAGTTTTCTCTCCATCCGCTACAGACGTAGCAACGGCAGTACTCTCAGTCGAGCAGACGGGAGGAGCAATAGAAGCAGCAGGAGCTGACGTAGAGGTCGCTTCAGCAGGAGATGGAGTTGGAGTTGCAGAGGTCGGTTCTGTGAAGTTTTCCTTCCCATTGGCATCCTCTGGCCCGTTCTTCTTTAACCCTGCCTCGGTATCAATCCTCGAAGATATCGCTGGTATATGTTCAGGCACTGAGTTCTCTACAGCAGAGGCCACCTTCGTCGTCCCCCCCGCTTCGTCGCTCTGTTCAACGTTAGCTGTTTCTGCGTCCTCTCCACTATCCACCGACTCGCCTACAATTTCAAAATCAAACTCTTTCGCCGATTCGGTCTCTCCGTCTCCTTCCTTGGCAACTGCTGGGACGGCTGCGTCTTTCTTCGCCTCTGCTTGATTATCATCGCTCCCCGCCACCTTTTCCTCTTCCTGGGGTTTCATTTCTGCCGTGCCAGTAGCTGGAGGACCCTGGACAGCATTGGGAGCAGCATCCTTCCCCTCTGCTTCGACGCTACTGCTGAGAGACCCCCACGCGCGATACGAGCGTGTCTCTCCGTAGCTGCTGGTGAGCTGGTGGCAGCCCGCGGCGCCACGCGAGTGCCATAGCGTGGAGCAGCTGGAGCAGAGCTGCTTCTCCTTGCGGGGGTCGCACATGGAGCACTTGAACTGCCAGCGCGCCTTGCCGCACCAGCCGCACAAGTTGTCCATCACGATAGATGCCATGCAGTTTGCCTCTTTGTGAATTTTGCAGTCGTGACGCGCAATTTGAGACAAAAATTGCAGAACATACATGGTGTAACATACACCATAATGCGCTACCAGAAAAAAACGCATGATGGTCCAGGGAGCTTCTCCATGCCGGAACCCCAAGTTGGATTAAGCCTGCGGTAGCTTGAATCATAGCAGATGGAGACTCAGAAGCATGAGGAAAGGTTCAATCACTTGCTTGATTACAAGGGGAAACTGCAACATGGTTGGGCAGGTGTTCAAGATGAGTTGGAGGCACAACCTTGGCGACGCGACCACGCGTCGCACCGCAAAAAGAAGCGAGATATATATAAGCAGCTCCGCCTTCCCTCCCATGCAAATTTCCTCAGTCGTAGTAGGATGGATAGCTGTTGTACACAATAGAAAGAAAGACTCAACCCAGCAATAGCACATCCACCGGGCCCGAACACCTTGACTCAGCACGAAAAACAAACCAAACTGAGATTATCGCTAGCTTGCACTTTCGTGCTGCTTACCAACTGTCCTCGCTCTCCATCTCATCCGATGCACACTCGCATCAACTGCCAACCCCTCGCCGCCGGAGGGGACGACGAAGAAACGACAGCAGCCGCGCGGACGGGGCGAAGATCTCCTACTCCTAGCGTGCTCTAAGTGGCGTACTTGGCGGTCCATTCACGGGCAGTGGCGTCGTGGCGCGCGCGGTCTGTTCTATAAATTTGCGCGATCTCAGGCACCAGCGGGTCGTCCGGGTTGGCGTCCGTGAGCAGCGAGCAGATCGACAGCAGCACCTTGGAGATGGTCAGCGCGGGGCTCCACTGGTCCTTCAGGATGTCCAGGCAAATGCCGCCGTTGGCGTTGATGTTGCAGTGGTAGATGCGCGTCGTGAAGTTCACCTTGGGCGGCTTGAACGGGTAGTCGGCCGGGAAGTAGATGTTCAGGAAGTACACGCCGCCGGCGTACGGGCTGTCCTCGGGGCCCATGATGGTCGCCTGCCAGTGGAACAGATCGTCGCCCACGGGGCCGGCGCTGCAGTTGGCGGGCGGGTCACGGCCCAAGTCCTGCAGCTCCTTGTTAATGCGCTTAAGAGCCATCTCTTACTTGAGCTCCTCCTCTCTGCTTCGCTCCGCTCTGCTGCTTCCTGCTACGAAACGAAAATGACCGCAAAGCTGCGCGGCCGAAGGGGGGGCCAAGGGGGAGAAAGCTCGCGCGATCCCCCCGAACGCGCAACAACGCGCCCCCCCACGGTAAAACTGTATGGCAGTTGCCCAAAAAGAGCCTTCTGGAAGTTTTTCTCCGTTTTGCTCCGTTCTCGCACTTAGGCGGGAGAGGCCTCGACGTCTGAGCGACCGCACCGGGTTGGCCAAAACGGGCGCGAATCGACCGGATGATTGGATGAAAATAGACGCCGCGGAACGGCCTCCCTATCAAGGCGGCCTGGCCCCACAGATAGCTAGCTGCAGGCTGCAACACGCACTTGCCCTGAGTTGCCTCACGGCGAATAGCAGGCCGGGTTGGCTGTGATAGTGCAGCATAGGGCTGATTGCAGTGACCCACCACGGCATTATATTCCGCGGGATATCGATCTACGCAGGCTCACGGCTACATGATACAGCGAGATCTCAGCTCACTGAATGCATCTAGTATAGAGGATTGCAGTCTTGGTAGCAGACGACACAACCAGGATGTCCAGCAATGTCCACATCACTGGACGATCTCACCTGGCTCGAGCTAGACCCTTGATCAACGCCGACGACGGTCAATTGCCGCCGTTGGCTCGCGCACACGTTGCTGCACGGCGAGGCACATCTTTCAGGGAGCGATCGCACGACGGCGGCGGGGGCAGCCCTACAGTACAGTGTACATGTACCTCGGAGCCGCTTGCTTGGTTGTCAGGCTGACGGCCAGCCGCCTGCGATGCAGCGCAAGTGCCACCACGGCACGCGACGAGTCGAGGCTGGTGTTGTCGAGAGGTGTACAGTTGCGCTGCTAACGGATCAGTGCAAGCTGCACTTGACCCAGCCACCTGCAAAAGCTGCTTCGTTCGCGTTTCAACGTGATCCCTTCGCAGTTGGCGGTCAATTAATACTATAGTTCAGTGGTCGATCACCACCTGGCGATCCGATTAGTGGCGCTCGGCTCCCATGCTGCCTTCAATACTGATCGAGCAACCGCCTGCCATTCTGATCGAGCAAAGGCAACGCAGCGGACACTTGCTCACGGCGATCGATGGCGCAGCAGAGAGAGCGCCGACATCGCTATCATCACACCTCGCATTGTCGACTCACGGTACGCACCTCGAGGCGATCCACACCGACCGCTTTTTTCACGGTCCCCCATGCAGGTTGCATGATGCAACGCGCCACGAAACTCAAAACACGACTTTACCCCTGGACGTCGTCGAACCGTAAGTTACAATCGGCACAAACAGGTTTCCTGAACCTTTCTTTACTTATCAACCAATACCCCATCTTTCCACTTGTTTCGATACAAGTGCTGGTTCTTCACCCTGCCCAGCGTGATGCTGCCCTTCATACGGCATGCATTTCTGTATTCGTTCTCGCAGGGGGCGGCACCGCTTGACGCTTTGCTCCAAACTGGCTGGATTGCGTCTTGCGCTGCCCAGCGGACGTCGCCACTCTCGCTCTTGCGCCGCAGCGCTCGGCTCACGTCCAGCCCCGATCACCCCACCCCCAGCCAGCATGGGCGACCGGTACCGCAGCGCGCACTCGCCGCGCGACAGCAGCGGCGGCGTGTCCGACGAGCGCTTCGGCAAGCTCGTGTCGGGGACCAGCAAGGGCATCTCGAGCTTCAACCAGCTCACGCGCAGCATCGCGCAGAAGATGTCGCTGTTCGGCACGCCGCAGGACTCGCGCGCCAACCACGCGCAGATCACGGAGCTCACGGAGAAGGGCAACAAGCTCGTGGCCAAGATCAACCGCCGCCTGCAGGAGCTCAACCGCGGCGCCAAGGGCGCGGGCGGCCGCGTGCGCCGCACGCAGATCAACAAGCTCTCGGCCGACTTCAAGAACCAGGTGCGCGTGTTCGAGGAGACGTGCGAGCGGCTGCTCGAGTCCGAGCGCCAGTCCGTCGAGTTCATCCGCCGCTCATCGCAGAGCTTCAAGGGCGGCGACGCCCGCCAGGCGCGCGGGGGCGCCGAGTTCACCAACTACAGCGAAGACCAGATCTACGCGCAGGCCAACGTGGTCATCTACGACGAGGACGGTACGTCGCCGTGTCGCTGCCTTCCACGCGTGAGAGCTGCGAACTAATTGAAAGTTGTTGGTGGTGGTATCGGGCAGACCTGCAGCGGAGAGAGGATGATATTATCCAAATCAACCACCAGCTGCGCGAGGTGAATGCTGCTTTCCAGGAGATCGACGGGCTTGTGCAGGACCAGGGCGAGATGGTTGTGGAGATAGTGGAGAACACAGATACAGCCAAGGACAACGTGGAGAAGGCACTGGAGCAGGTCAAGCAGGCCGACGAGCGCAAGAAGTACTGCGCCTTTTCAAAACTGCAGCTCATCTGTATCGCCATTTTCGCTCTGCTTATCTTCATCGCCGTCTTGGGTATCGTCTTTGCTGCCAAGTAGACGACTGCTACATTGTCAGGGATAGTCGTCTTGTTCGTGTAGGGATAGCTGTGCAGCTGTGAAAGTATGTTGATGGTCACGGTGCATGAAAAGAGAGTCCCCGAGCAGCGGAAGTCGCGTTTATTTCTAAATAATGGGTTGTATAACTTTGTGGACAAGCTGTTATCTCGTGCTGCGCTTGGCTCTTTTTACTGGGAGATCGAAAACTGATCTGCTTCCATCACGACTCGGTGAAACACTATCACCGTATGCGGATTGAATAATTACAGCAGGTGCTACGCATCGAAACTATCGTTCTGGTGGACGAACCCTGGCTCCAATTTCAGTAATCATTTGTGATGCTCGGCGTGGCCCAAGACTGGGTTTCGATCGTGCGCTTCGTAAAATCGAGCCCGCTACAGATTTCATCATGTTGCTGACGGAGCCACTGCTATGTCGGCGTGGTCGCGCTGCAACCTCCGAGGGAGGCTCTTCGGTGCCATGGTGTCGTAAGAGGAATCGAGTCTTTGAGGTTGACTCCGATGAAGAACTACCCCCACTGCCTACCTTCTCGGTGCTAGAGCTTCGACCAGTAAAGCGCGTCCGTAAGTCGACAGAGAACATGGCCGAAAAAGGCACAGCAGTGTCACGTTCGGACGAGTCGAAGCATACAGCACAAACCCGTTCTTTCTCGTTTATGACTTCGACAATGCCATTGAAGTATCGTGCGGATCCGTGAACGCGAGCCATGACAGATTCGCCCACCGTAAAATTTACTGGCGATAGCTCAAATCCCATTGTGTCAATACTGTAGTTCGTTAGCCGCTGGCTATGAGTAAGCGCGGTGACATCATCCAAGCGAGTGATCTTGTCGGGAGGAACTTGCGATCTTTGCTCACCGTAGTCGAAAACTAGCGCATGTAGACAATTGGGTGTTGAAGACGCAACCGGGGTAGTGGAATGTACAGTTGGAGACGGCAACGTCTCGACGCCAGTGGTTGGGTTCGCTGATGGAGACGACATCACTTCGTGTGGAGTAGATGTTAGCTCCGGCGATGTCTTGGCGATGATTTTGGCTGAACAGTAACGAGCAAAACGCGAGCTCCATGCTAATACATAATCTCCAACCGCGTAGACTGGCTGCCGCGCTCGATCAAAGTTATCGTTCGATGTCAAAGTAGTGGCTTTCGAAACTGTACGCTGATGCTCCGCACTATCAATGATCATTTGAGATGGGAATACCTCAAATGCTATGGTACCATCAGAAAAGCGAAGATCACACGCCGACGAAGCATGCGTTTTGATAACGATACAGCTCTCAACAGCGGCCTTGCGTGGGTGGTCAGCCTTCACTTGGTATCCCTCCTCAAGAACCGGAAGATTCCCTTTCGCACCACCGTTTGCAGCTGCAGAAGCCTGCATGAGCACGGCATTCTTAAGCGACCGCACATCTTGATCTGCTGGCACGCTTACGCGTTTACGCTTATAAATGAGGTGTGGGGGAATTTCGTAACCTGTTGAGCCATCCGCAAAGTCGATGGCTGCTGTTCGGTTTGAGTAAATGCCATTGAGAAGCCCCAGCTTCTCTTCCTCGGCAGTGCTGTCAAGATCTCCATTTCCCGCTGAGCACCGTACATAGATCTGGTCACCAATGTAAACTTTGACTTTATTGTTGCAGATGAGGAATTGGTCTTCTGTAATTCTCACGGCTGTCTTCTTCTTCTCGCGCAATGGACTGATTTTATCTGCTGGTACATTCACTAGTCGAATGCGGTTTGCCAGCAGCACGTGAAATCGTGATTGGTGCTCTCGCTCCAATGTAATGAGGCCACGCCCTGAAAATCGACTGCCTGGATATAGCGAAACCTGAACCTTTTGGCCAGCATAAAGCACACGTTGGGAGCGTTCCAAATCACTGAGTTGTTGTTCTAGCTCAAATATGGAGGGAAGGAAGTTAACTTTTTCCTCGGGTACGACCTGGACCGAAATACTTTGTTCATCCTCAGTCAAGATGGCGTATCCCCTGCCTTCGACTAGTTTTGTGACTGTGCCATAAGCACGTACTCCATTGGGCGCGCGTTCATAGACAACTCGAAAGCTGTTAGCATCACCTGGAGATCCAGTAGATGACGGTGATCCTAGGTTGGTTGCGTTGCATCGGGCAGATCTCATTGTATCAAGTTTTGCTTCCATAAGGCGAATTCGCTCAGCCAGAGCAAGCTCTTCACTAAGCTTTGAAGGCTGAACCTTCTTGTTGCCACGCATAAAGTACTCGGTTATTATCTGCTTAAGACTCTTTGGTGAGGGAATAATTTGTTTCATGCCTTTTTGAGTAATAGAAAGCCGATCGATCTGAGAAATCGATGATATGCTTGATCGACGTCCAGTACCACGTTGAACCCGCGCAGTTTTGCCCATGCCAAAAGTCTGAGTCATCTGCTGCCATGGCGTCATGGACATATCTTCCTCACTCGATTCGTCGGAGTCACTAACTTGCGTGGAATCATCTTCGTAACCTACGCCACACTCAAGTCGCTTCATTGTCAGTGTTTCATCCTCCAAAAGATTTCTACAAGTGTTGATGTCTGCGTTGGAGGGTAGGCTGGCACACGGACCATGCGCCACCACATTGTTAGAGCTCCAATCATCGAAACTAATGAGCATTTCTCTCGGTGGAGCAACGGAGAAATCTACCATGACGTGTTGTGACGGTAGCAAATGCAATTCTGGAGCTGATAACCCATCCAATGCTTCTCTGTCACTCGTTGAATCTAATTTGTGAATTGACTTCCGTTGCGGCTTGCTGTCTTCAGACTGGCTATTCAATTCTCCCGGTTCAAGACCACTGAAACTGTTCAGCTGCACGGATTCGATGGGTTTCCCGCTTTCTGAGTCCCGACGCCCTTGAGAGTTTCGTTGCTTTCGCTTTTGTGGGCTTTGTATATTATGCTCTCGCAACATGATATCCTCACGTCGCACCCGATAGTCCAGAGTTCCATCATCAAACACAACCATGAACATTCCTGCTCCTAGATATGTAGCAATATTACCCGAGTAGAAATAAGGTGTTTTCTTGTATCGCCCAAATACGGATTGCCCGTAGGTCCACTGATTATGTAAAGGCACAAATCTCGATGTTGTAACTTCACATGTTGGGGTCGAGCACTTGATACTCCGAGTATCTGACATTGAATCATGAATACTATGAGCTTGACGATTACCATCTTGTTGGAGATCGTGACTGCGTTTAATAATGTGGTCTTGGGTATTCCACGTATCTGGTGTTTCCACCGCTCCTGGGGCTATAGGAATGGTCTCTATAGGCAAACCAACGGGTGACTGTCTTCTGGTGGCACCTGCTCCATCACCGTGCAGTATGAGACGATCACTTAGTTGTCGAGTTGGCAACGCTGGAATCGTAATCTTTGGTAAAAGCTCATGCATGCTGGTTATTACTCCGTCGTCATGGATTCTCAAGCGATCGCTGAGCTGTCTGCTAGGCGAGAGGGGGATTCCAGTCTTGGTTGGCTGCTCAGCATTACTGTTGAGCTTCTCAGCAGTGCGATCTTGGGGGAAATCACGACACGGTGAAGTTGGTCTACTCCTTCTGGGGGAAACTACTGGCATTTCCTGTGTGCTAGTAGAAGTTGCATCTTCCAGAAGTTGTAGTTGTCCACCCAGTTTGTTAGCAGATGATTGCCGACTAGACCCACTAGATATCATCGTCGGGGAAGCCCCATGTTTGTTCATTTGAGCTTCGATGTCTTGGGGCTGAAGACGTTCACTAAACCGCTGCGATGGCGAAGACGGGCTGCTTACTCGGGCAGACGTCGGTGACATCTCTTGCTTGGTTGGTATCATTCCTGTCTCACTTGCTTGAAAGCGGCCGCTGAGTCGTGATGATGTCTGTCTGCTAGGAGATGATGACGTTGCCTTCGGCAAGGCTTCTCGAACCTCGTTTGGGTCGGATTGTGCCATATCATCATAAATCATCCGGTGAGCCGAAGATTTCAAAGCTGATGAGGGTCTATTCGTCGTCGGCGACGTAGCTTTCGAAGTCTCGTTTTCGTCGTGGACTGCTAAGCGAGCACTAGGCGGTCGAGATGATACCGGCCTCATCACCCTTGAGTCGGTTGCACTGGTGCCACGCATCTCATTAATCTGCTATGCGCTCGATTGCAAGGTCTTTTACGCAGTCACTCTCACTGTTCTGGCGCAGAAACCAAAGGATCAGGACCGGCATCAGACATTTATAGCAAAACTCACTCAGCAGCGATGCCTCACTATTGTTGGTCGCTTGGCCCCATCTTGTTTTAGCTTCCGACGGCAACAACAAATAGTGGTTGCGCTAGCGCGATATGTTTACGCCAAAGTTGACGTCTTAAATAATCCGATCCCGATTTTATTATGGGGAAGGAGAAGATCCAACTATCCACCTAACGGCTGTCACGTAAAATGCGAGACACAGAATTTGGCGTGACAACATGGCTACATCTCTGCAGCTTGAACTTTTCAGCCAATCCGCTTCACCCCCATTTCCAGATGGCGGCGACCGGCTCCGAGGTCCTCGCCGCCGACCTCGTGCGTCCTCCGGCGCGTCCATCAAGGCAGATGCTGCTAGCGGAGCACCATGACCGGTATGCACAGCTCTTGCGCGCTTTTAATGCGTGGAAACGGCGAGTTCAGACGCAGCGTGGCCGAAGAAAAGTGAGGCAAACCTACGCTGCGGACCAACTCGTGAGTGCACGCCACGTCTTGACAATTGTATGACTCTCCCGTGCAACTAGCGCATCGCTGCAGCTTGTCGCGTGGGCTCCGTCTTCTACCAGCGAATCTTCTGGGCCAAGTGGAGGGAGTTTGCAGCTGAACGGCGGCAGCGGCGACAAGCTGCTCAAGAAAACGAGCTGAAGATTTTGGAGGGAGGGAATGGGACGCTGTCCGAGAAGAAAGCTACCACAGAGGTTGACGTTGCTGCGAGTACAGACCCAATTGTGCCAACCCGTGATGAAGAAGCAGTTAATCACTACCAAGAGGCTATGATGTTGAGCAAAAAGAGGCACTACTTCAAGGTTCGAAGAGCTGTTGTTATGGTTTGAGGGATGTAGGCTGGGGGGCTTTGATTACTAGCTCCTACTAACTATGCTTTTTGTTGGCATACAGATGTGGAAAATTAGACTTGATGAAGAAAAGAAGAGTGGCGCGAATACCCTTGTACGCTGCCGTTCGTTGCGTGCTATCCGGCATTGGCGAGGGTTTGTGCGGGCGAAAAAGGATAGCGATGTGCTTCAGCAGCGTGCTTATTTCTTTTTGTACTATTGGTTGCTCAAGCGATCGTTGGTCCAGCTTGGTCGATATTCGTTGGTCAAAAGGCGAGACCGACAATTGACTGTTGTGATCGCGAAAGCAAACAGAAACCGCTTACTGGTCAAGAGCATGCAGCACTGGCGACTACGCCTGCTTTTGCATCAGGTACTAACGTCATGGGGAGGCTACGTGCGGCGACAGCGGCAGCAAACATCACTATACAGGCCAATAACTGATGCGTTGATTATGAAGTCTAGTAAGCGTCTGCTTCAGCTGGCATTTGCTATCTGGGAGCAGCACTATGCACGGGGTCAGGCTCAACGTATGCTAGTCCGTGTTGTTGACCGCCATTTGTACAAGAAAGTATGCGAAAGAGCGTGGAGGAAATGGAAAATCAAAGTACATCAGCTTGCTCAGATCGACATTTTCCACCAGCGTTACCTGGATCATCGATTACGACGCATTTGGAATGCTTGGAGCGTTCGGACACGAGAAAAGGAACACCGTGAGCAGCAAAGGCGTCGTGCAGTGCGCCACTATTATCTATCGCTTTTACGTCATGGTTTGAATGGATTTCGAGCATGGCGAGCCCATGGACAACTCAAGTTAAGCCGTGTGCAGGCTATGCTGGACGCTGCAGACGCTAGAAGCATATTATCTGCATTCTCCCGTTGGGACCATTTTACGAGTAAGAGGAAACTTCAAGCGCTAAAATGTGATCGAGCGCTACTGCACTCCCAATCACAGCTAGTAAAACGGGTTTGGAGAGAGGGATTTATGATTTTTTTTGCTAAAGCGCAAAGCAAGAAGAAAAAAATTACAGCTGCAAATGAGCAGTACTATACTCGCACAGTGACGCGTTGCTTTCATGTGTGGAAAGATCTGTGGCGAAACCATCGAAATCATGGTGAAACTTTGAACAACATGTTGGGAGCTTACCTGTTGACGAAAAAACGAGCGGTTCAAGCAGGGGCATTTGAAGCTTGGCTGGAATTCACTCGTGCTCAAGCTGCTGCACGAGTAGTAAATGCCCAAGTCAGGGGCCATGTACAACGGCGCATGCTTGAGAAACATTTTTCACAATGGATAACATATGTCTCCTGCTTGCGGTGGCTTCAAATTACACGTACACGAGCTGAACAACACCACAAAAGAGTTCTTTTTCGAAAATGTTTCGACCGTTGGCGATATAACAATTGTTTACGCCAACAGCATCGCCAGAAGACACGCCAGGCACTCGTCCACTGGAAATTGACACTAGAACGGAGAGCATTTGATGGGTGGAAGCAGTACCTCCAAGACAGGAAAGCCAAACAGAAGCGCGTCCATGAAGCCCTAGAGTTTCGACACGAACAGTTCGTCCGCGATGGCTTGCGCCATTGGTTGACGGCTGCAATACACTTACAAGAGCAGCGTGAGCAGCGAGTAACTATCGTACAAGCAAGTAGCACGATGGCTGTTTGGCGCAGGGTTGCAGCAATAGCCCGTCATTGGCGTTACCTTGTAATTCGGCATAACGCTCTGAGAGATCAAGATACACTTTTAAGAACTCGAAGAGGGATGCCTCGTCATCTTGGAGACGTGTACTGGAATCGCGGGCACTCGCCAGACATCCCGGCTGTGAGCATTCCACGACAAGATGGAGACAGCCTTCGGAACGTTAACATACTTTCAACTGGAGAAGAACGTTCCAACTGGACAAATAAACGATCCACACTTTCGGGTTTTGTGCTGCTCCCAAGAAACCGGCCGCAGCCTCGAAAACCCGTTGATGTTATGCTATTTGCAGAAACAAAAATGAAAGGTTTTTCGGGAGAAAAGGAAAACCCAAAGACCCACGAAGCCTTTCGATATGGCTTTGATTTTCCAAGCGAACGTTTGGTTCCTCCACAATCACCACCGGAAACACAAGCTGATCTTCCCAGGCCACCTGTGAGATTATCGTCTGAACCAATGGCTGTTGAAAATCGCAGAAAATGCCGTGACATACCATCCAGGGAACCGGGTGATGTACTCATACCCAGCTCTACTGCGGGGCAATTGGACACTTTAGAGCGACAGCTACTCGCGCTAAGCCAACGAAAGCTGGAGTGGAAAGCTTTTCAGAAACAGCTCGACGAATTACGTAGAGATGTCGATACAAATCCACGGCTGCTATCAACGCTTCAGTCAATGGAGAAGCAGGATGTGGCTCGCACGAAGCAATGGGCCCGTACAAAAGAACGAATTCGCTCACTGGCAACAGAAATTCGCCATCTGAGAAGTGCTTTGCAAAGATAACGCAAGTAAAGAACTCACCGCAGTAAGGTTTCGTATTCGCTTGTTAGCGTCGTGCACTTGTCAAATGCTACCTCGAAATCACCGTCCTCCATCCCGTGCTGCCTGTACCAATGCACGTAGGCACCAGCGCGGAACTGGCACTGAGCTCTATCTATGAAACGTTTTGTGCTCGGTAAGAAGCTACCATTATTCACGCAAATAGTTGTAGATGCTTTTGCATGAAGCGATGGAAAGGGTGCAGGCTTAGAGAACGAAAACGTGGTTTGTGACGTTGCTAGCCAATGCGCAGCAGGAAATGAGGCCTGAACAGTTGCGCCAAGTTTTTCTGAGAAACGATCGATTTCACTGGAGACAGGAGAAAATCCCCGAACTACTGCTGTCGATGCCAAAGTTGCGCAAGAACTACGTGGGGATGAACCTACCACTTGGTGCATAAGCTTTTCAAGTAACTCAAGTGATGTGCTGAAATCAGCAGCGTTATCATGTCGAAGTGCCAAAGAGCGCGCTTGTGGAACGACTGGGGGATGGAATAAGGTTGCCGAAGAAATATCTTTCGCTACTGCTAGCTTGGACGGCAGTCTACCACGTACCCCCGATCCAGCACGATCTTTCCACACACACGAACGGACGTCAAGCATCTTCGTAGCAGACATCGGACATACGTCATGCAGCAGCTTGCCGAAGTCAAACGATTTATGCATGCTCGAATCTCCCAATGCTACTGGGAACAACAGCCCCGCAAGATCTGCAGCTAGAAGGCTGTTTACCTCAGCAAGCGATACGTGTTCCTTGGAGATGTCAGCGCCTACTCTCTCCTGGATCACCGCCTTCCAGTAACCTGCCGTTCGCAGTAGCTCATCATTATCCTTGTAGATAACAGCATCAGCAACCTCCTGCAGACACGCCAGCGTGAGCACCGCATTGTAATTCTGCAGGGGCGAGTCTCCTCTCGTCCAGGACGGAGCCACCGATGCAGTTGCAATATACGCCTTCGGATACGTGTCCCTCATGCTCTCCAGCACTCGACAGCCTAGGCCCGACCCAGTACCTCCACCCAGCGAGTGCATCACCACGCTGCCTTGATAGCAGTCCACGGCTTCAACCTCCCGTCGCAGCGACTCCATCACATACTCGACGAGTTCTCTACGATCGCCCAGCGCCAGGGACGTGAAGGCCGGCGCCGGCGCTTTCAGCCTCGGCCCGTAGTACCCCATGGCCCAATTATTGCCTCGCCCCGCCTGCTCCACGTGCGTGTGCGCCGGCCAGAAGTCCGCAACCCCGTCAGCTCCAGTGTCGCATACCGATCGCACCACTTTCGGCTCCGAGTCCACCAGAATGCAACGCGCCGCTTGGCTCGACGGGTGGAACAGGTGTCTGGACGGTGAAAAGGCCGTCCCGGGGCCGTTTGCAGCACCTGCGGACGCTCCAGCCGCACGGCGAAGCTGCCGAGACGTGTCGGCGTCACGGCGACGTCGAGCTGCGGGCTCAGCTTCGGCAGCGGCGGCCAGGCGCCAGTACGCGGCGCCCACCTGGACGCCGCACTGCCCCACGTGTACGTGCACGCTCATGAGGAGCTCAGAAAGCACGCGATTGGTTAAAAATACAATGTCGCGGCAGTGTTGGTAGGTATCGTGCTGGGCGAACAGCCAGCCAGTCGGTGCACTCAAAGAGGCTTCTGGACCAGCACGAATGGCGTCCACAGCGCACGACGTGGTGCCCTTCGATGGACGCTTTCCATCATGGGAGGCGTTCGACGTGGCGCGGAAGGCCCACTGCGAGAAGACGTACACGATGTATGTGTGTCGCAACACTGTCAAAGTGGCGGTGGCCAACAAGCGCCGCCTGCTGCAGGTGCCCGAGAGTTGGGTCTTCGACCGCAAGGTGGGGGCGCAGCAGGTGTCCACCTGCCTGCAAACAGTGTCCACATGGGGCTAAAACGACTTGTTTTTTCGTCGATTCGTTCACGACATGGTGCAGGTATACGTGTGCACCCATGGCTACAAGCGGGTGTCGCGGTCTGGGGGCTCCCGACCACGGCAGAACGTGCGCTACACCGACTGCAAGGCTCGCTTCACGGCGTGCGTGACGAGTGAGCTGCCAGAAGAGGGCGGCGAGAATCTGTTCATCAAGGTTACGGGTCAGCACTTGGTCCACAGCGACCACCCAGTGAGTTTGGAGCAGTGGCGAATGTACGCGCAGAACCGCGCGGCTGTGATCGAGCACCCTTATCTCTCACAGGAAGCTGATCTCATGCGCCGGTTTGGATCCAACAAGAAAGCTGCACGTGCTCACATCGAGGCGTTAACGGGGAAAGTGTGTACTATGAAGGATATGCATAACTTGTACGCGAGATTGAAGACGCGCGACAAGAGTGCGCGATTGGTGACAGCAAGACAAACTCGGCAGCCACTCCAAACAGCATCTAGCCGTCACGTCAATTCTGCTGTCCCAGAGAGCATAACAGCATCTCACAGCGGAGCAAGTATTGCTCGTGCGGAGCTTCTCCTACAAAGCTTCGTGGACGCTGATGTGGAAAACCACGCAAGTATCTTAGCGGCCGATGACGGCTCGAACGAAGCTATTTGCCTCGCTAGCCGGTCCATGAAAGAACACTTCCAGGTCTTCCCGGAGCTACTGATATTGGACGCGACAACGACAGCACAGTCGAAAACCCAAGCAGATCAGTACTTGCTCGGGTTCTTATCCATGGATATGCTGGGCAATGCCAAACCTGTTTTCTTGGCGCGAGCGCTGGTCATGCCATCATCATTGTTGCGCCGTGTTTGCCAAGATTTTAAGCGAACGCATCCTAAGTGGGTTCAAATTAAGGTGCTAGTCATGAGCGAGTTAATGCCCGATGTCGTCCAAGTTTTGACAGTCGAGTTTCCAGAAGCGCGGGTGTTGCTATGCCAGGTTCACGTACTTCAACGTCTCCATGATCTCGCAGGGTTTGCGAAGATACCGGATCGGATCTCTATCCGGGATAAAGTGCGTGAATCCTTCCAGAACCTCGTATTTGCACACTCCGAGTCCAGGTACAACGAAGCAAAGTCTGTACTCGTGCGGCGGTTGATTGCTTCGGACGAGAGAGAGTTGCTTGACACGTTTGATAGAAAATGGGAGCCATATCGTGGGCTTTGGGTCTCATATATGCGCGCGGAGCAGTTCGACTTCTCGGCTATCCTCACACAAGGGACGAACAGCTACTGGGAGCCCATACAACGCGCGTTTAAGCGGGCGAGAGACAACATCCCATCAAGAGCACCTAGCGCAAGTAGATTCCACCCACTCATTGAAGCCGCGGCGGTAGGTGCCAGCGCAACGATCCCTAGCAAGCCGTTTCAGCCTGCTATCAGCACGACTGACAGCCAAGAAAGTATGATACTGCCGAGCAACTCGGCACCCTTGATCGTGACATACCGGGGCGAGGTACCCGTAAGAGGCGTTAATAACAGCCTCGTGGCCCAGTGTATGCCTGAGGTTCTGACCACGATCAAATACATCGAGACCGAGTGGACGTCGAAGATGCTGATCCTTGAGCTAACCAAGCCCGTTGCTATGGGTCATCACGACCCACTGCTACTTTTACTGGTTAACTGCATCAGTAGCTTCGCCGTGAATGTGATCAGCTCTCAGCTTATGATTCACACCTCAAGCGTCAGCGGGTCTGTGACTGTCACCAAAACTAGACCCGCCAAGACCCCCTTGGCGAGCGGTGAACCTAGCGACCTGGCAACATCTCTCAGATCAAGTGCCGCAGAAGCCACGGTGCGCTGGTTGAACAAAACAACTCGTGAGAAGCACATCCTGCAGCACGACGGAAGCTCTTGCGACTGCGAGTTCTTTGTGCTGTACCAACTTCCGTGCCGTCACTTGATATGGTATGAAGTTGTGGTTTTGCAGCACAAGCAGCTCAGCATGGCCGCGGTGGGCCAACGATGGCTCTTGCGTTCGTTCCAGATGCCAAAGTTGAGGCAGCAGCGCGAATCCAACGAGATTGAGTATCACCTTCTTTGATACTTCGAAGATAACTACCAAGTACACCGGTAATATAAGTACTTGATGTGTTACGGTACCGGTATGTACATGTACATGTAACAGCATTCATGGCAGAGACATCTCCGATTAGTTGCGATCACTGGGTGCAAACGCAATGCTAATCAAAATGTTTGCAGCTGCATGTCGCATGGGAGCTGCCCATCTTGCCCAGTACGTCAGCACCGCTTGACCGAGGAGACCAAGACCTTTGACGTGCTCTAGCCGGCGATGATCGCCGCGATCCGTGCTTGTCGTTAAGGAGAAAAGAAGCGCGGCATCGAAGTTGGCATCTCTACTGTCCTGCGCATTGCGGCCCGGCACAAGCACCATCACTTCGTGCCGCGCGTCGTACATCGCTTTTTGGCAGATCTCTGTTCGTCAAACAGCGGCCGCAAAAAATCGCGCCAGACAAGTTGAAAACCGTAGTCCTCTGCTTGGTCCCGCATTGTCCGGCGGGTCAAGTATAGATCGTTAGCATTCCCACGCTGCTTGTATCGGCGTGGTGCCCTGCTGCCACAATGCAGTCAGAGGTTAGACGTACACACGGATATGTACATGTACATGTTCGGCCGAAGCATCCCGAAAATTCGGCCGACATTTGCAGGCTGCACTTTTGAATCGTGTCCGCAGCCAAAAGTGATTGGAACGAGCAGATCATCCACGCAAAGAGAAAACCCGTGTCGCATGATGCGAAGAGTTCCCCTGGCCCAGGCCCTCGACCGCCGAGTCGGCGATGGCGGAACCAATCACGCTTGATGCCTGTAGGTAGAGGTGGCGGTAGGCGATTCTTCCCTTGATTGCGCAGCTGCGCTACATACCGACACTTTACCGACATTTCTGGATCGCCGGACGACTCTGAGAGCTCTTGAGAAGCTGATTCCGTCAGGATTCAGTACTTGTGAAGGCATGCTCAACTATTAAACTATTAATAGAAGATGACGGCTTTAAATAAATATATCTGATTGTGGATGCATTTGACTATGCAGCGAAGTTAATGTCTGCCACCACCACTGTCTACTCGTCAGAAGACCCCGTTGTCAGCAGCTGCAGTGCGATCCGAGCACGCACTCTGGCTGAATCGAAAGTTAGGCGCTGAGTCTCAGCGCGCAACTTCCGACGATCGTCACAGGGCCTGCGACAGACCGGCAGTGACATACTGAGCACATGTAAGCCCCCCTTCGTCTTCGTTTTCGTTTTTCAGTGAAGTACAATACATTGATGTCAAACTTAGCTATGCTAAAAAGAAAGACCTCCTTGCGAAAGAAGATCGCCGTCGATGCTTTTACATGCCAATAGTCAGGATCACAACCAAAAGGAGCAGTTAATGCTTGAACTGGCAGGCAACGCCTGCCAGGAATGGCTATTACTCTCGACTGACGTCGTCCTGCCCGCCGTGGCCAGATACTGTAGCGGGGCCCGTGTGGTGTCGTGGCCAGCCAAAGTGTGAAACGCAAATCTGCAGGGCGTGACCATTGTGAGCCCAAAATACTGTTCTGGGCTCCCGCAAGGTACCCCTATCACGAGGCCGCTATCCGCGCGCTGCGTCTGCAATCACGGAGAGAACTTCTACGACCATCTCCTCAGTGCTGCCACAGTGATCGCCGCTCCAGTCGCCGCGGTGCTGGTGTTGAAGCGGCCGTCATCCCATAAAAACAGCAGCGTTCGTTTGCGGGTCAAGCTTTTGTACCGGCGCTCTGGAAGACTTGGTCATTGTATTGACCAGAAACGAGCCGCAGCTAGATCGCCCAAAAGGCGATATACGCCGAGCCCGAAATAATCAGCGCCCCGCCTGTGAGCGTCCCATCCTGCATGTTTCACCAGGATTGGTGGCAATTGCGCGGCGCGGGCCTTACCGCTCGCGCTTACGTGCCATGACCTCCACGACACGCTCGCTCCCCGAGAAGCTCCTCAGCCTCAACGCGGTTCGTAATCTCATGTTACACTTTCGAGCCAAGCTTCAACCATGGCGTTAACGCTTGCTTTCCACGTTGCGTTCCACCCGGATTGCATGCGACGTAACTGTGCGTTAATCAAGGCGTTGCCGGCGGTCGGCGTGGCCGCTGCCCTCTAGTTTGTTCCTTGGCTACAGGCGCTCACTCCGCCGGACTTCTGCACGCGGGGCGGCGGCGCGGCAACTGTCCTCCACGCCAGCGGGCGGCAGCGCCAGTCGCTGGCCCCAGTGACTGCCGTTGCTCCGCTGCTGGGGAGCACTCAACAGGGCCTGTCTTTCTCGCATCTAAGCGGGGTGGCGGTAGGTAACAGCACCGGGCCACAGAGGGATTGTTTACTGACCAGACGTGCTCTACCGCCATTGATAGGACGTGCCGACCTCCAACGTGGTTGATCGCCACTGCGCTGTCATTCCCAAATTCGCCTCACATCGAGCGAGCAAGCAGCGAGCCAGCCCAGCGGCACTCAAGCCAGCGTGCTTCGGACGCACCACCGATAGCTGCAGCCTTTCCTACAACCATGAACGCGGTTGCTGCCGGATCAAGCTCGCCCGTGGCGTCCTCGAAGCCCAAGGCCAAGTCCATTTCGCCGACGGCCAAGGGTATCTGGTCCCTTGAGGAACACGACCGCTTCCTGGAGGCAATGAAGCTGTATCCCAAGGGACCGTGGAAGACTATCGCCGACCACATTGCCACGCGCTCCGTGCGCCAGGTGCAGACTCACGCGCAGAAGTATCAGGAGAAGGTGTCGCGCCGCCTTCGTGGACTGCGCAAATCTAAGAAGAAACTCGTGCGACCCGAGCACCGTATCGACGAGGACACAATGGAGCTGTGCAAGCTCGTGGACTGCGCCGCAGAGAAGTTGGTGGCAGCAAGCAAGAAGTCTTTGCCGCGAGCTGGTGGTGTCAAACTTGAGCCGCTGCAGAAGAAGAACCTTGTGAAGGAGGAGCCTGTCGAGGCGCACTGCAGCCCGCGAGGCACTGATGTGGAGATGAAGACCGATGACTTCTTGCCACTACCGTTCCTGGACTTTGGCGATGACATCGATCTCGATCCCATCCACATTCCGACCGTGAGCGAGTCACTAGACTTCCTGATCGACTACTTGTCGATATAATCTCCTGCAGCTGGAAATCAGTTGCTATTAGTGCAGTAGCGATGGGATAGACCTGTCATTATTTGGTGAGGTATGCACCCCTTTCACAGGAGGTGGCTTCATATTTATATCATAAAGAGGATTGCCAATACAAGCTTTCATCAATGGGGCTCGGGTGGCAACGGAACGCCTCGGACAGACAGCCACGCAGGCAGGCCGGCTAGAGGTTCGAGTTGGTTTCGGATGCAACAAGCCCCGCTTGATCCTTCGACGACGGCGTCCAGACTCCGAATCGGGGTTTCATTTGCTTGCATTCCTGCTGGGACTAGCGTGCCGGCCATACCGGAGCTTGTGCTCACTGCAACCACAGTTGGCAGCAACCAAGTTCAAACGCCTGGGGAAGTGCCGTCACCGTCTTGGCCAGAGACAAACCACTGCCGTTCCTGCGCGCCAATTGCCCGCAAAGAGCTCTCTTCGCTAGGGATCGCTGTGCAATCCGGTGCTTGTGCACGCCGCACGGCACGCGCACCAAAAAGTATGCGTGGAACCACGCCGGCTTCCTGATCTCGGTTGATGGGCAAGCCACAACATGGCACTTCGATGCTGTCGACGTTGCAGCTCATGGACAAGGTTGCTTCCGTGTGCGCTCCTGATCAAGGCGCCGCCTTGAAAGCGAACACAGCCGAAAGCCTCAACTTCTTGTGACACCTGGCCGCGACTCATGTCGATGGTCAGCACCGCGAGGTCGAGTATTGGACTCCAATTTGGAGCGGCTTGGTGAGCGAGGTCGCCGGCACTCGCAATTGAGCCTCTGCATCCAATCTTCTTGCTTACAGTCAAATGTACTGATAGCGGACATGGATCCCGCATAGTGATGTATCAGTACATGAAGAACTCCGGCATTTTATCATGTTCCGAGTTTAATCAAGGCTACTGAAATACGAAATTAGAGGCATGACGCGCGTGACGTCACATGCCATGTCTCATATCGATCTTGCTTGCAGACATCAGCGGCAGTTCTGTCAATATGGTAATTAGCGATTGAAACTAGGGACGGCTCCCACTACAGCCAGCGGCGCTACTATAATAGCGCCGCTAGCGCCGCTGGCTGTAGTGGGAGCCGTGCGTAGGTTGTCGATTCATGGACAAGCCTATGTTAAGACTGATGGAATGAATCTTCGTGTGTCAAGCGCGTGTTTACGGCACGGAGACTACTGTACGCGTTTGAGAGCCGGCATCGTCGATGATTGAGACTCGCAATTTGCGAGTGAAGTGCTGCACGGGGAAGGCGAACGCTATCACATGTAGATTCAATATATAGTACACTACTAATATACCGTATAACACGGATCCAGTGCTACACATGGATCGAGTGCGACACCGCGTAAAAAGATTAGACTATAGGGATGGGTAATGCAAATCAGTGATAATTGTAGTGGTGACACCCCTTCTAGTAAATGTAGC
>BSXT01000362.1:0-29149 GCA_030267785.1 Phytophthora fragariaefolia | reverse complement strand
GCTCGTACACTGCGCAACACAGCATCCACGGGTTCTTGTGAGATGCGGCACCGCTCGACAATATCTTCACGATAGGGGGAGCGCTTCCGAAGCCACTCCACCAGCGACGCTTGGTCCCACGACTTGAGCTCTGGGGCCTTGATGACTTCGTGTACTGGGGGTGGGTCCGCCATCTCGACGTCCCCGTCGGCGTCGACGCGAAAACTCGGCATCCCGTGGATCTTGTCTTCTTCCACTTGCGGGGCGGTCCTTGGTTGGCTTCTTCGTCAGCTGACTAACACTTGGCTTTTGCCAAAGTTAACTTTGTGGCAACCAACTTCTCTTGGAGAAAGCAAATTGAATTCTGACAGCTTAAAACATGTAGATCTCGCTAGGCCGGCTCGCTATGAGGCTCACACCGGGGCCTCCATGAAGTACAGGCGCTTCAGGTTCGCATGATCCGTGTAGATGCAAAACCCAAGCGGTCTCTATAGCAAATAGTCCAACTCGGACACCGCGTACACCACTGGGTAAGCCTCCTTTTTAACAACAGACTATTGTAGCTGAGACCCCTTAAATGAACTGCCCTTGTACACAAGCGACTCTGCTCATGAACTGGGACCCCATCCTTCCAGCAGCTCTCTTGAGTTAGGATCACTGCCCATCCATGATCCGATGCATCTGTGCTAAGGCAGACAATCGCTTCATCCTCAGCGAAGGATAGCTTTGCCGAACTACCCAGACGCTGCAAGAACGTCTGGTATGCAGCGACCTCGTCGTCACTCCACGAAATAGCCACACAAGCGGCATGGCGATTCCGACGGCTATGGCCCTTCATGACATCATCAAACTTGGCTTGCAATAGGGACACAGCTCTACCATAATCAACCACAAAATCCCGGAGCCAATTTGCTGCGCACATGAAGTGCTGCAGCTCCGCAGCATTCTCAGGTAGAGGAAGAGAGGTCAGCACTTCGACTCGAGAAGGGTCATGCGTCACCCCTTGTCCATCGATGATCTTTTCGCACCACGATACATCATCTTGGTAAATGGTGCTCTTCTTCAAAATCAGCTTCAGGTTGAGTTCTCGTAGCCTCGCGAAGAACCGCTGCAAACCCTCCAAGTACTCCTCGTGAGAACCAGCGTACAAAACGACATCATCCACGTCGACAATCAAATGGTCATTGATTAGATCAGCAAATGCAGACTGCATAGTTGACTGGAAATGCATGGCTGAGTCCACCGCACCTTGGGAACTTGTGTGGGAGTAAAAACGCCCTCGTCCGTCTGAAAGCTGAATGGCTCCCGACTGTCCTCGTCGATAGGGAGCTGCGAAAAGCCTTTAAACACGTCTAACTTGCCCAACGCCGTAGCGCCCTTTACACGCTGAGATATAACTGCAAGGTTCGCTTGCTGCAATCGGTACAGTCATGCTGTTGATAAGGCGGTAGTCACATATGATGCGAAATTCTTCTCCATCCGCCTTTGGAACTGGAACGACAGCACTTGCCCAGCGACTGGCATTGTTTGGGTAGATGTAGCCACTTGCAACGAGCTGCTTGACATAGTTACTCGTGTAAGCGCTGGCCAGAGGCGAGTAGCGTCGCGGCTTACAGCGAACAGGCTGGCTACCTTCCTTCAACTGCAGCCGATAGGGCTCGACACGCGTGGGCTCTCCTGCTCTCACACGAATACTCCACACATCACGGTAGTCGCTAACCACACGTCGAAGCGTCGGCATGTGCTCTGGGGAGAAGCCATTATCACCTGCGTTAGCGACCAACCGGTCGAGCAGCTCTTGCACATCTGCTTCGTCATCTTGACCAGTTTCGGGATCGTCCGGGAGGCCGTCATTCTCCTCGCTATACACGCCGCTGCCACTCATCGCCAACCGTTCCATTTGGCGGCCCACATCAATGCCGAGGGCGACCAGCGTCGGATTTCCGAGCAAGAATTCTTCTTCGTCATCATCCACAATGATACAGCGAACGTTGGCAACGTTGACAGGTCCTGCCGCAGTGCCCATCAAAACATCCACATCACAGCTCGTCCTGTAAGCCAGTAGATCTCTATCGACTCGCTCCAAATACACTGGCAGCAGCATATTGATCACAGCCACGGGCGTCCCACAAGCTTCCAGATCACGTAGAGCACTGGCCGGTATGACATTCGCGTCGGATCTGGAGTCAGGGCGGTACGGCAATTCCACTATGCCATTAATCACGACCTGGCGATTCCCCGGTAGACGACCGACTCTTGCAGCCTTGACCTTGGCCACCTTAGCGTCCTTCGTTCACTGGTAGCACTGCATCTTCTGTTCTTCAGTAGCCGTCGGACATAGTCGAACTACGTGCGGTCCCTTACAGAAGTAGCATCCATCGTGCGGAGGCAAGCTAGCGGCGGCACCGCGATGTTGCCGGGCTTGGGTCGTGCTGTTAGCGCGCTCGGAGTGCCTTGGGGCTTGTTGTTGACCCTCGAGGCTGACGCGATGTCCTTTTACCCTGGTCTCCCGTGCTCAGCAGTTTCCGCTCCGTCTTCGCCTCCTGTGTCAGCATATGATAGCGCTGCTGCACTTTAGCGCGCGCTAGGACCTGCTGGTGCAGAGCAATGTCGTCCGTCCTCGCCTCCCTGTGCTGAAGCGACACCAATCGCTTGATCTCCGTTTTCAGCACTGCTGGTGCCAAATTCTCAACAATGAGTTTGCACCGGTTCTTCATCCGATCTCGGTAGTCGGATCGATCCTGACCACCAGCGGCCAGCATAGAGGTAAACCATGGTCTTCAATGAGCTGGTCATGTGAGATGAAAGTAAGATGCATGTGAGATACTAGTCTCGAGGCACGACACTGGCAGATCACGGTTGTGCTCTTAAGCGTGTGGTTGCCACACGCGGCTATCGTGATATGCAGCTCTGCTGCGCAACGACAAGCAACACTGTGTGAGTTTAATTAAGGTGAGGGTGATCCATGCCTGAGAGCACGTAGGCTCTGCTTGTGCTCTATAACAAAGGACAACATGTATTTAGGTTTAGTGTAGTTATCTTGCTGGGTGTATTGCTGCTAATACACTGACTGCTGGTGAGCGGTAGTTTGGCTGAAGGTTCCCACTCACTCGAGAACTTGACGCCTGCGGTGTAAGTGGGAACCTTAGTCAGATTACTGCTGTGCCTGTCGTGGCGTTCTGCCTCGGCACTCACGTGTTTCAACTTTTACCTCTATCAATTCAACTAGCGCTATGACTGCGACTCTACGCAGTAGCGGTGGTGTGAATCCTAACACCTCTTAGGTCGAAGTCGACAAAGTTCTTGACAACTCGAACCTTCATATCTTGCTCATCCATGTCCATCTTTAAGTGCATCTTGAAGAAGTCGTACATGTCTGGTATGTGTCCGTTCATTACTTCACTGACCTGCTCCAGGATCTTCTCGAGGGTCTCTTGGTCGGTGATGGCGTCTCGCGGCTGGCGAAACACATAGTGCGCGAGGTAGTTGGGCAGCTTCGGTGACAACGAAGCTCGTACACTGCGCAACACAGCATCCACGGGTTCTTGTGAGATGCGGCACCGCTCGACAATATCTTCACGATAGGGGGAGCGCTTCCGAAGCCACTCCACCAGCGACGCTTGGTCCCACGACTTGAGCTCTGGGGCCTTGATGACTTCGTGTACTGGGGGTGGGTCCGCCATCTCGACGTCCCCGTCGGCGTCGACGCGAAAACTCGGCATCCCGTGGATCTTGTCTTCTTCCACTTGCGGGGCGGTCCTTGGTTGGCTTCTTCGTCAGCTGACTAACACTTGGCTTTTGCCAAAGTTAACTTTGTGGCAACCAACTTCTCTTGGAGAAAGCAAATTGAATTCTGACAGCTTAAAACATGTAGATCTCGCTAGGCCGGCTCGCTATGAGGCTCACACCGGGGCCTCCATGAAGTACAGGCGCTACACCAGCTGCCATCTTGGGTGAAGCCGTCTCTTGAGATTCACTAGAGATTCCTTTCATACGCCTGATGCACCTTGAGATGCAGTAAAGACTCTTGAAGGTTCGATGACATCATGTGAGATTCACATCAACCTTACAGACAGCCTGGTTATATTCTTGAGCACAGGCTGGCACCAGTAGCAGGATTCGTTTGAACCCATTCCCCAGAGTTATTAAGCAGTCAAAGGCATTGCAAAATTGATATCGTGGCTGACACAATGAAGATGCGTTGGGGGCCGTATCTCGCTCATTTTTACGGGTTAGCCGACGCTATTTAGATATGTTTGAGCCTTTATTAGTCGTAATAGGGGACTTGTGCTAACGCGCGCAATTTCACAGTCTATAATGTAGCTAGCATACAAGGTGGTGGTTTTAGTACTGCGCCAGGTTAAATCGGCCACGTGAGTAATACAAAAATCAAGTATAAAAAAGTGATTGTAAAATATCAAACGGTTAGTTAATCTATTGTCCTTGTGAGCGGCGGGCGGCGGCGGACGCGTGGAGCTCATTTTGCAAGATGGCACGAGCCAAGAAGCCCCCGCCCTCCACGGAGAAGCCGCCCACCAAGAATCCACCGCGCACGAACAAGCCCCCGCCCGCCAAGAAAAAGCCCAGGCTGTCGGAGCGTGAGCGGGGGAATATCGAAGGCCTGCACCTAGCAGGTGCCAGTGGTCGCGACATTGCTCGCGTGACCACGCGGAGCCAAGACACCGTGCACCACGTCATCTCCCCCGCCCTGTCCAAGACGCCCAGGCGCCACGGCCTCGCCCCGCTCCTGTCCGACCGCGACACCAGACGGCTCGTGCGCACGGCTGCCAAGGGCCAGTTGGCAGCCGCCAAGCTCAAGGTGGAGCTCGTCCTCTCCGTCTCGGTGCGCACCATCCAGCGCACCCTGCAGAGGGTGGACTGGCTGGTGTACACCAAGATGGAGAACACCTTGCCGCTCAAGCCCGAGGACATGCTGGCTCGCAAGGCCTGGGCGAGCTCCATGCTGCTCCGTAAGGATGCTGTTCCCCGTCTGGGACTCCATCATCTTCTCGGATGAGAAGAAGTGGAACCTTGACGGGCCCGACGGCTTCCAGTATTATTGGCGGGACCTGCGGAGGCCGCCACGTCAGACGAATAGGCGGCAAGCTGGTGGAGGGTCCGTCATGGTGTGGGCAGCATTCAGCTCGCGCGGCAAGTCGCCTCTGGTGGTGCTGACGGGGAGGCAGAACTCGGACGACTACGTGTACACTGTCTCCGAGTATCTTCTCCCCTTTGCTCATCTTGACTACGGTGTAGACTACATCTACCAACAAGACAATGCATGCATCCACACGTCAAAGCGAACGAGGGAGTTCTTTACTGAAGAGGACATAAAGGTGCTCGACTGGTCGTCCAAGTCTCCTGATCTAAACCCTATAGAAACTTTATGGTCGACAATGAGTAGGAGAGTTTATTCTAATGGCAAACAGTATGAAAGCGTGCCTCAATTAAAGGCTGCGCTCTTCGAAGCGTGGGAATCTATTCCAATCGCTATGCTTGTTTCATTCATTGAGTCTATGCCTTGTAGATGCGTAGAGGTGCTGGATAAGAAAGGCAACAAGACACACTACTGATTTTCAATCACTTTTATACTTGGTTTTTGTATTACTCACGTGGCCGATTTAACCTGGCGCAGTGCTAAAACCACCACCTTGTATGCTAGCTACATTATAGACTGTGATTTCGCGCGCGTTAGCACAAGTCCCCTATTACGACTAATAAAGGCTCAAACATATCTAAATAGCGTCGGCTAACTCGTAAAAATGAGCGAGATACGGCCCCCAACGTGGATGGCCGATTTAACTTGTCGCCGAATGTAGGTTTGAACAGCCAATCAAATTAAACCTTCGTGTTAAAACCTACATACTCGGAAAACGCCGCAAGTTTGACCAAAAATCCGAAGGTTTGCTGTGATGGGTCATTACCGCAGCAGACGGGCTATCGCACAGTAGAACAGGTCGTCATAATTGTCATTATCCTCGGTATCCTGGTCACAAAGCAGGTGTTTGGTAGCTGAGTGCTCTAAGGGCAGCAACAGCGCCGCACGCAGGCTTTGTCCCATTGCCCCACGCACAGGTGGCTGCGCTCCAACTTGTGGCTAGCTACTCCGCTCACGCTTGAAGGATTCTAGACAACCCCCACTATTATACTTCGAAGTACTACTACCGGAATTTACGGCTTTATTGCAACCGGTGAAAAAAGTAATTCCCAAGTCAAATGGTAAAAACGATCGAGGCCGAAAAAAGTAAAACATCGTACTCCGTGATGTTCTAATTAAAGTGTCACCTTATAATACAAATTATATAATAACAGGTACAATTTGATCAGGGCATACGGTTTGGCACCAAATTGATTGGCATCAAGGTGTGTGTCAGTTTGGCGGTCATTTGGAAACGCGGACGATGCCCAAGACACGACCAAAGAAAAACTGGAGGAAGCACGAGGTCAGGAGAGCGAATGAATATCCCTGCTACTGTATGGATTGGCGCTGGGTAAGAGCGCAAGAAGCCATCGCAGCCGCGGCAAAAACGATACCGAGTAAAACCTACGTGTCGCGAGGAACGCGAGGGGTCAAGCCCCGGAACCCGGAGATGGACACGAGGTCGATTCTATTTCGTATTATTTTATCCGGTACAACTCTAATTGTATTACTTTCCCTAGGCTTCTCCAATGGGTGAATGAGATGCGCAAGAATAAATCCCGTTGTAAGTTGACAGCACCTATCTCGTTAAAGTATTGTTCTGACGTCGTTTTATTTTATTTTATTACACAGACGTCACAACTGAGTGTCTCCTCATTATGGCTGCTCGGTATGACCCGGATTTCCGCGCAGGAAGAACGCGCCAGGCTGCTATCTACACCGATTTCGCGGCCGCAACCGCTTGTCCGTCAGACGGATTACGCATCGAGGAACGAAACAGCGCGACGAGATGGAGGTACACATTATTTTGAGATGTTTATATTTTTTTAACCAATTTATATACTGCGTTAAAACTTTGCGGACGAGTTCTCGAATACTATTTAGTTTTACGTTGAAGAGAGCGGTACAGTCACGTACCTGAATGGCCTGGACAAGTTTTCCTGAGTATACAACATGGACCGGACGGCCGTGTATATCGACACGATGTTGCTGGCGCTCGGCACGTCGATGTCGTTCAGCTAAAATATTTTGCTATCTTAATTATTTTCTTATTGGATATCCTAAACATTGATACTAAAATTTATGTTTTTGCTTGATAACGCAGGAATGAGTGAAAACTCGATTAGAGCCCCTGTCTTCCTCTGCGCCTCTGCGACGGGACAAAAGCTCCCTCCGATGATCATCTTTGCCAGTGTAGGAGGGGATGAAGAGCTGCAGGCCCACCCTATCTTCCGCAATCGAGCGTACCTGACAGTAAAAAAGAAGGCGTATTGCGACGAGGTGCGCATGCTGCAGTGGATCGAGGAGGTGGGTTATCATGAGGTGATACAATTACTGTGAAACGTGTTCTTATTCTATTTCTGTGCATGTAATGTAACGGGGCCAAGCTGGCCGGGCCCTCCCCTTTCTTGGAAGAAGGAGATCTGACAGTCAGGGACTGCTTGTTCTCCTGGGTGTGTGGCACACCAGCTGTGTGTGACACATCAGGACCTCCGAATATAATATTCCGACGGGAGCGTCGCCGAGTAGTCATATTCCTGACCGAAGGCTCACCCATACTTAAGAGGTTAGGGGTCTCTCAAGCCAGTCATTCAAGGTAAACAAGGATTCAGTATACAGATAGAAAGCAGTAGATAGACACCTAAAAGGGGGTGTTATTCATACAGTTCAGTTAAAATCTAACCCTGGAGTGTGTAAGTCGATAGGTACCGGGTACCAATAGCGACCGGGAAGGCCAGGCCTTTTGCATACTGAGTTGCAGCGACGCTCGGCATCTGCCCAGGTTAGCGCGTTACGCTTCCTCATCGCTACGGTGCGTGTGACTCCCGTCACACTTGGTAGCACTAGTAGTCAATCCCGCGACCGGCGCGGTTATCTACAATCAAGGTCTCACTGGGTATGGAAGCCTCAGGGAGTCGACTGCCGACCAGGCAGGGCTTTCCTCATCTCACGGATTGCCCATTGGGCGACGCTGGAGAAGATGGTCAGCCTCCTGGGCGAGGCAGCCTTCGCTGGATTTCCCAACCTCTCGGCAGAGCAGCAGAAGGCGCGCGTGGGACGCTTCGACAAGTACGAGTCGTTGCTGGTTGCTCACGTGAGCGCTGCTGCGCAGGAAGCCGCTCGTGCGACGATGCGAGCTGAGGCACAGAGTGCGGCACAAGCGTCAGCCACGAACACGGCCTCATTCGCTGCGCGCCCAACCACGACGAAGCCCGTCAAAATGTCAGTTCCGACGTTCGACGGCAAAGACTCGGATGGTCTCGTATTCTGGGTTCGCGAGATCGAGATTGCGCTAAGCGCTGGTCAGATCTACGACGCGCGAGCTCAGGTGGCGTTCGCGCTGTCCAACCTTGGAGAGCGCGCACGCGCATGGGCCATGGCCCGTGAAATGGCTACTCCGGGGTACGTCACCTCGTGGTTGTTCATGGTACAGGAGCTACGCTCCACCTTCCTCCTGGTCAATGTGGCATACCGTCATCGCTCCAATTTCTTGCGATGCAAGCAAGGCAAGCGGTCGCTTCAAGACTACGTCATGCAGCTCCATAACCTCGAAGCCGCCATGGCCGGCGCACCCCTCTCTGAGGACGTCAAGGTGACGGTCTTCATGGACGGTGTCCGCACGGGTCCGGTTCGGACGGAGCTCTTCCGGCGTCAGCCGAAAACCTTTAATGAGGCGGTCCACATCGCTATGTTGGAGGATCACTGTGTGCGCTCAGCGCAATGTCTCACGCCTCATGTCGAAGCTAGCGGGGGTCCCACTCCGATGGAGATCTCTCTTGCCGAGTCGGCACGCCCTCAGCGGACTCAACGTGCGGGTGGTCGCTGTTTCGGTTGTAACCAACCTGGTCACTTCCGTCGGAACTTCCCCACGAACCCGTGGGAGACGGCACGCGACAAGAAGCACTCGGTGCGTTCAGCTCTCAACAGCCTCGAGGCGACGGAGTCGGAAAACGGCGACTCCCAGTAGGGGCGGGACGTCCTGCTGGGAGACTTCGCCCCTCTTCGAGGAAGGTGAGTTCCTCACCAGCCTCTCAAAAGGAGCAAGTCCCTGGAACGACACTTCTGTGTCTCTCCGTGGCCGCCGCGCGGTCTAACCTCGTGGTCGTCACTGCCAGCGTGAAAAGGTATCCGGAACCGATGCCGGTCCTGATCGATTCAGGAGCGTCGTTCATCTTTGTGACGAAAGCCAGTGTGGTCAGGAACAATGCATTGTATGCCAGTGCTTTAGAAGCCTCTAAGAGCAATACCAATGTATCTGTTGGCTTAGCGACTGGCTCCATCGCGTCTAGACGCAACGTTACCATACCCTTATGCGTGAAGTTTGACGACTTCAATTCGGTCGAACCGTTCATTGTCTTGGACATGGATGATCAATACGATCTTATCCTTGGCGTCCCTTGGCTGGCTAAGCACGAGCTGTGGATAGATTGGCGTAGTCGCACCATCGGTGCCAGCCATAACCCTCTCGCGGGCAGAGCCCTGGCGGGTCATGTCCCTCCTCTTCCCGAGATGGGTTTGTGCACGAGCACCGTGTGTCACGAGACGAACGGCAGGTTGCCGGCTCTTCTGAAGTCCTGGCATTGCTAACGACATCGCCTCCACGAGTGTGGGAGCCCGAGGTAGGTGATGGAGAAGACCCGCAGGATCCTAATACCTCCTCGAAGGTAAGGCAGGGTTCTGCAGTTTGCAACCGAGTTGCATTTGTCCAAGGGACAGTGACGACTCAAGGCGCGGATGCTTCAGCAGCTCGCGCAGGAAAAGGTGGTAGCGTCCGAGCTCCCCCTACGCAAAGCGTGGCGGCTGGTTCAGCCCACGTTGATGAATGCGCTGGAGTTGTTGCTCGCGCAAACAAGAGTGGTCGAGTCGGAACTCCCACTACGCAAGGCGTTGTAGCTGGTTCAGCTCGCGCGACGGAAGGCGCTGGAGCTTATGCTCGCGCAAACAAGAGTGGTCGAGCAGGGGCTCCCACTAGCAAGGCCATCAGGGGTGACAAGGTCACAAGCACGCCCAAGGCAGCGGCGTCTAGCCGCGATGCGGATTCCGCGGCTGAGGACGGGGTTCCTCAAGTGCTCGACGACTTTACGGGCGAACCCAAGGTGGGGGAGGTGCTGACCCCCTTGCCGACAGTGGCGGAGCTACTTGAGCTCAAGGAGCTTTCTTATGTCGCGTTTTGGACTATCTCAAGACGGGAGAGTTGGCAGAAGTGGTTCTACTTCGCTCAGAAGGTGGTACACTGAAGCTCAACTCCTCTTCAGTCATGGCCTCCGAGGTTTTGGAAGACGAACGAACCTCTAGGAGGCAGACGCGATATGGCGCTGTCATTTGAAGGATCCCTCGGATCCGTATCACCCCTTTCTGAAGGAGTTTTTGGATGTCGTTAGCGACGACCCGCCCTCGGTCCTTCCCCCGAATCGGGGCGTGTGGCATGAGATTGACTTAGTGCCAGGCAGTAAGTATTGTACCACGCGGCAGTGGCCGCTTCCGAAGGAACAGGTCGACGTCATCGACGCCTTCTTCGTGGCGATGCATGCCGCTGGTATTGTGCGTGAATCAAAGTCGCCACACTCGTCCCCGGCGTTCTGTGTGCGCAAATCCAACGGGAAGTGGCGCATGGTGCATGCCTTCAACAAGTTGAACGCTGAAGCCATTCCGGCGTCAACGCCTATCCCTCGAAAGGATGTGCTGCAGAACAACATGGCAGGCTGTACGGTCTTTAGTGCGCTCGACATGGTCGACGGCTATTATCAGCTCCTAATGCGCGAGTCGGATATTCCGCTTACGGCGGTAAGTACCCCCCCCCAGCGGAATGTTGTGGGAATGGTTGGTGATGCCCCAGGGGCTGTCCAACGCACCCTCCACTTTTAACCGACTCGTGACGCAGCTCTTCCGGCCGGTGCGGTACTTCGTACAGACGTACTTCGACGACATCTTCGTGCACAGTCGTGCATCTGAAGGCAAGACTGCCGTCGAAGCCCATCTTGGCCACCTCCGTGAGGTCCTCTTGTGCATGCGTGAGGATCACCTCTACGCGAACATTAACAAGTGTATCTTCGGGGCCGAAGAGATCCCCTTTTAGGCTGCTTCCTTGGGAAGGACGGTGTTCGTGTGGACCCGGAGAAGGTGCGCGCCATTGCACAGTGGCTGGTGCCCATCTCGCAGAAGGACCTGCGTAAATGGCTCGGTCTGGCCAACTACTTGCACAAGTATAGTGCCAACTACGCCGATATGGCAAGGCCACTGACGAATCTTCTCAAGAAAGATGCCGAGTGGTCGTGGACCTCGGAAGCTCAACAGGCGTTTGAAGCCATCAAGAGCAGCCTCCAGAGCGCTCCGATTTTGGCTCTACCTGACGAGGATCGGCCCTTCAGCGTGGTATGCGATGCATCCGATTTTGCCATCGGTTGTGCCCTGTTACACGTTGATGCCGAGGGCCGCGAGTGGGTAGTCTTGTTCCAGTCTCGCCAATTGAAGGCAGCGGTAAAGAACTACATTATCCACGACAAAAACTATGGCGATGAAGTACGCCTTGGTCAAGTTTGAGGTGCACCTGTTAGGTCAAAACCCCTTGGTGATCTACACAGATCATGCCTCGTTGAGGACGGGGACGTCGTCGCCTCACCTCTCTCAGCGCGTGGCGCGGTGGCTTTCTTTCTTCGCCGAGTACAACATTACGGTGACGTACAAGCCGGGAAAGCAGAATGTCCTCGCGGACGCGCTCTCTCGGCGGCCAGATTACGAGTTGGCGCATCTGGCCTACCATGAGTCACCGCGCTATGAGCTTATTCGCGAGTCGTATGCCGACGATGACGACCTTGCAGGTCTAGTGGAGGCGCTGGGCTTTCCAAACCGGGCGGTCGAGCTCACGGCGCGACAGCGCTTTCGTCTGCACCGCTACTCGCTGATGGAGGGTTTGCTCTACTACCAAGTAGACGGAGGCGATGAGCCTCGAATAGTCGTTCCCAACGACGAGGACCTGCGTCATTGTGTCCTCTATGAGGCGCGGACACGCCGTTTAGCGGTCATCTGGGGCGGGAGAAGGCATATACGTCTGTAGCCCGCAATTTCTGGGGGCCCCACATGTACAAGTGGATACGTAAGTACGTCCAGACATGAGATACGTGTCAGCGTGTCAAGCCCGCGCCCTCGGCGTCCGCTGTTTTGATGAGCTTGCCGGTTCCGGCGGATTGCTGGCGCTCCGTGAGCATGGACTTCATCTTTGACCTTCCGGCCGACGCGCGCGGCCACACTGGCATATTGGTCTTTGTGTGGCGTCTTAGCAAGATGGTGCGGCTGGCCGCTGTGCGGAAGAGTGTGACTGCGCCTCAGGCGGCTCAGCTCTTTGTGGACAATGTCTTTCGTCATCACGGCCTCCCCGAGGCCTTCGTGAGTGGCCGAGACCCAAGGTTTGTGTCCCACGTTTGGCAACACCTTTTCTGCTTCTAAGCACGATGTTGGACATCTCCACAGCGGACCATCCTCAGACCGACGGTCAGACGGAACGGGTGAACAGAGTTCTGGAAGACATTCTTCGGAGTGGCTGCGCCGCAGAACACACCAAGTGAAGCACGCTCTTCCGCAAGTGGAGTTTGCACTTAATAATACAGTGCATTCGTCCACGGGCTTCACTCCGTTCTATGTGAACGGGCTGCGGCACCCGCTTACGCCACTAACGTTGCTGCCGGCTTCGAATTTGGGTGGGGGAGAGGCTAATGCCGAGGACCCAAGGGGCCTCCTAGGCCTAAGAACGTCCGTCAAACGGAATCTGCTCTCGTTCATCGAGACTGGCGATGCTGTCCGACAGCGCGTTCGCGACGCTATGGCGGCGGCACAAGACCGACAGAAGGAAAACAGCGATCGCCATGGGCGGGCAAACACTCAGGTGTTTTAAGTGGGAGATCAAGTCTTATTAATTGCCAAGAACCTGCCTATTGCTGCTGTGTCCGCGGTAGGCAGCACGAAGCTGCGTCCTCACTTCATCGGTCCGTTTACGGTTATTGGGGTCCATGGCCATGCGTACACTCTGGATTTGCCATCCGCTATGGCCACGCATCCGCCGTTCTGCGTTGGGCTGCTTAAGCCGTACCATCCGGCTGCGGCGATCGACACCTCGGGTTCTACCCCGCCGAGTATTGACGAATGGCATTCGCCATCACTTCCTCCTCCGCAGGAGCCGGGGCTGGGGCGGATCGCGCAACAAGATCCGCTTGGCGGCGTGCGTCGCGGTTCTCCAAGGTGCCGACACGCGAGTAGAGCGTCCGAATCCAGCCGAGATGCTCGGATATGGAGTGCTGCATCTCCCCGACAATCCCTTCGCATTGCGACAGTCGGCAACTCACCCGATCCAGTTCTCGACCAAGGTGGTCCACCTGTTCCGGCAAGCCCTGCACTCGGTGCCGCAGGCAACGCAAGCCCTCGGGAACTTCGCGACCAGCCTCAGCGAGGGACTCGACAGTCTGAAGACGACCACGCAGCGTCACCAAGTCCGCCTGCTAGGCATCCAGAAGGCGCTGACAGCTTTCCACGGCCGATAGCAGGCCACCCCGACTCTCGGAGCTTGTGGCAGGCAGGTCATCACCACGCGGTCCCGCCCAGCGACGCGGAGCGTCTCGATCAGCCTCTCCACCGCGCTCTGCCTCCGCTTCTTGGTACTGGGGGTGTCCCCTACTTCCATGTCGAGAAGATACTGAGGCGCCGCGGGCGTATCGAGAACTACCAGTATCGGGTGAAGTGGTGCAGCTACCCTGATAGCTATAGCTCATGGGAGCCAGGGAGTCACCTCGAAGAGGACTGCGCCGACCTCGTGGCCGCTTTTGAGCAGGCCCACGAAGATGGTCGGCGCTAACGCGGCCGAGAACACTTCGAGGTTCTATCGGCTGCGACTGCCAAGACTTCTGTATCTTCTGGGTTACCTCTTCGAGGACGACAGGCGGGGTGGGCATGTGCCGATCGAAGAACCGGGACTGCCATTGGCCATCAGTGACCATCTTCGCCATGCGATGGCTAAGACGCCGCTGAGCCAGCCAATCGATCCGATAAGGCGAAGCCAGGAACTCGGGGCAGGCGTAGCCCAGGAAACGGAGCCAGGCTTCGAACTCCCGTTCGTTAGTCTGGCGAGTTAGCCCAGTGTCATCCCACAGCACGACGGGGCACATGTCGCACTGCGAGACCCCAGGACCAGGGCGCCGGCTCAGTCGAAGGTGTTCACGATATTCGTCGAGCGTCCAACATCGCAATGCGAGCAGCTGTTCGCGGGTCCGCGGGGTTGATGCCTCGCGCTCACGCTTAGTGCCGGCGGCCTGCGAAGCTTGTAGGCTATCATATCAACCATGACTTCGCTCCGAAACCTGAGGCTCGCCGAGACCTCATCACACGAATGGTTGTTCATGCCTGGCACCTCGTTGAGCCAGAAGTGATAACGAGAGGCTTCATCAGGGCAGGCGTGATGCCTTATGGACCACGAGACCAAACCGGTAGTTTTCCTAATAAATTGTAGGTTTGCTTCCACTCAGTCGGGTGGGGGCTCGTTGTAGGTGGGGTGAAGATTTAATACTTTAGTCGTACTAGTGCCATTTTACGACCGGTTGCAATAAATCGATCGGTTGCAATAAAGCCGTATATTCCGGTACACATTTCTCGCATGGACGCATTCTTTGTCCGAGGTCAATAGTTGGTCGCAGTTCTCTTATTGCCGGTGGAGATGTGCCGTGCTAAAGACATATCAAACTGAAATACGTTAATGTATGAGGGGAAAATGTATCGTGGGAAACGTGCCAGCATGTTTCAAGTTCGAAGACAGCATTAAAATTAAGCGTTTGATGCCGGTTAACCATGGCAGAAAATCTCCGTGCTCAAGGTGTTTAGTTGGGCAGTTCGGGCGCGGAGGGAAGTCACATCGGAAGCTATACAAACCTGTTGGATACACTTCAGGTATCATCTGAAGCAATGGAAATGCAGCATATTTCTGCTTTTCGCAATATAGTAATTCAGTACATTTACCGTTTTGTGTGTCTTCTGTCAACTTTTTTAACTTCGCAGCCTTTGTTGGTCCGACCTTTCTCCTATTGCCCGGGAAATCTGTACAGTGGCCCTTAGTTCGATTTGACATGTTATACAAACCTTGAGGATAATGAACTCGCTGCGATCCCTCTTAGGACTCTGCATTTAAAACCCAGAGAGCTCTATCCAACCGATAACGGAGACTGCGCTCAGGTGCAGTATGATGAGTGGGCGAGCGGTGTACTAGAGGGTATACCGTATACCAGTATGTATCAACAACGAAGTCGCATCCTAGCCAGTAAAGTTTCGAATATTTAGCCACAACAGACCTAAAATGAATGTAACGAATAATTTCTGCGTGCTGCACCGACTTCTTTACTGTTGCCTTCAGCCCCTCTGTCTAGCCACTTCAATTTTCCGATGGGTAATTAGTGGCTACCCAATTCACGATGTGATCAAGCGGGTCAGCCTTGCCGAAAGTTCTTTCTGTTGCTCGTTGCCGCAAGTGTTTAACAACATGCGAAGCAGCCAAACCTGAGTGGTTTGTGTGCACGAAAAGAAGCATATCAAAGTTCGTTAGCCGTACATGTACGTGGGCATTTTCTGGGATAGTGGTAGCAACGTGCACATGCAGCCAGTTGGCTGTGTGCAAGTGACCGCCTTCTATGGCATCTGCAACAGCCTCACTGGTACATCCTTCGTGTCGATTGCGATGCAGCCATTGTAAAGTCTCCAAATATCCTTATCCATCGCAGCGGTAGTGCACCCTTCTGTTCGATTGTAGTGAAGCCACTTTACCACTTCCAAATGACCATGGCCCGCCGCGGAATCCATCGCGTCACACGTGCAACCTTCTGAACGATTACAGGGCAGCCACTGAACAACGACAAGGTGCCCCGCTGATGCTGCACGGTCCATGGCTTTGCTAGAGCATTTCTCTGCTCGAACACTGTGCAGCCACTTTACAATTTCGAGGTGGCCTAAAGCTGCAGCGTCATCCATCGTGCCTGGAGAAGCTTTCAGGCTGCGGTTCATCTGAAACCATTCTAACACGTCTAGATGACCGCGCATCGCCGCAAGGTTCACACAATAACCGACATCACTCCACCATTGGTTTTCTCCAATTTGCTTCCGTTTGCATTTAAGCGGTGGTACTGCCAACGCCGGTGAACTGAATTTCTGGAAAAGAGAAAGCATTTTTACTTGACCAGCCCTTACAGCCTCATTGACCATCCATGCACCTTTCATCTGCGCTACGTCGGAATACGGCTCCATCAGAAACTCTACTACATCTTTGTGGCCTCTTCTGATGGCACCCATCACTGCTGTTCCATTTGTATCAACAGCCCCTTGTCCATGAAGATACTGGACAATATCGATGTGTCCTTCTACAGATGCAAGACGTAACAGGCGATCGATGTGCCGGATTGTTCGAACTTTCTCACATTGCTTACGGCCTATCGGATGTTCAATCAACCAGGTAAGAACTTTCAAGTTACCACATTTGCATGCGTTTTCCTGTGCTTCGCCCCAGTACTGCTGCAGCCAGTACACATCGTCGTCTGCAAGCGTTGGGTGCTGCTGTAAAATTTGCTCCATCAGTTCCAAGCGACCAAAACTAGCGAAGTCCCTAAACCCAGATGCGGCAACATGCACATTGCCCCTGAAATATCCGATTTCCAGCAACCATTCTAACATGTCTTCAGTAGGTGACAGCCGATCATAGTCTAATTCGCACGTACTTCCGTCCGTCGGGAGAAAGCAATCCACCAGCTCAAAGTCACCTGTACGTAGTGCGTACTCGACAAGTCAAGCTCTCTGGTTCTCGTCGATATCATGAACGTTGTTGTTATGCATCCACCGAAGCATTTCCATGTGTCCGTTCTCAGCGGCTAGCAGCATCAAGTTATCCCCCAGTGCACCACATTTCTCTTCTCGACAGGAACTTGTGATCCAGATCGGTAGTACTCTTCTTCCGCCCCATTATGCAAATTTTCTCCTCCATACTTAAATAAAAACAGGAATTGCAATGCTTCTAAATGCCCATTCTTGACTGCAGCATCCACCACCCGTGACGGAGCTTCGCATGCTATGAAGTTTTGAAATAGCCACTTTACAATTTCTAGATCTCCTCGACCTGCAGCCACCTCCAACGACTTCGCGAACTGCCAGCGATAGTAGTGAATATCGGATCGGAGGAAGTTGCTGAGAGACCAAGCGGGGGCTCTGCTGTCGGAAGAAGTGCAGCTCGAAGTCCAAATCCAATCGAGGAGTTTCACAGAACCGCAGGCTTTCCATAGTGATAGACTTGGAGGCGGGCCAAGAAATCTCGAAATGATGTAGATGGATGATTCGAGGGTACCCGCGAGAGGGTGCCGCTCCAGGACGAGCTCCAACGTCTTGAGCATGCTCAAATGTTCAACACAAATAGCGAAATGAAATCTTCCACCCACAACGGTACATTGCTGCCACGACGAATTGATGGAATTTGAAGGCTGATGGGTCCCGACTAATTTGATGAAGTTGGCACTCAACGCAACAGAAACAGACAACAAGGCATCGTATGAGGGAATTAGGTCACGAGACAGCACTTAACACGATCCATACCCAGAGATCATCAGTGATGTTCAGATTGGCCTTCGAACCGTGGTGAAGTGCGGGTCCGCCTACGGGACATCCCGTCAAAGATGTCGTCTGCCACCTGCTAGCGCGAGCACCAAGTGAGTCGAGACGTTGTCACCGGTTGAGAAACGATAGTAGGTGCCGTTCTCACGGCGAATGACGGACGGGTCATGCTTGAGACCAGCCAGCAACGAATTGTGGATTTCGGTGCTTTGCTAGTAATGTTGTGTTGCCGAGTGCTGCAAACGCACCAGCTAGCGGGTTTTCGATCTGAGTTTAGCGTCATAGCTTTTAAGATCATTGTGAGTATCGAGCATAGGCTGGCGTGAAGACTTGTGGACGGCACACTTGCACCAAGAGTAACATGCGAATGTGGCAGGTGACTGGAAACTCTCTTGTCCTGTTTCTAGCATGCAATATCAAAGCGTTGACCACCCGAGCTCGCGATATTTCATCGAATTGTGCTTAGCTCCAGCAAGAGCTGCAAGACACTGCACTATTACCACATCCCCTCGTTCAGTGACCACTTCCAGCTGCTTGCCAAGTGAACTAACGTAGTTCTGAGCCCAGAAAGATGACGACGAACCACTCGGGGGTACCCTGCCAAGCTACCATTCTAATTCCAATTGAACAGCATCGTTGATCCATGCTTCAGTCCGGGGCAGATTTCGTGGTAGTCTGGAAAAGTTTGCTATCGTCCCAGGGCGAAGTGTACAGGCGTACTACAACCTCAAGGTGTTGATTTCAAAGTAGAACCACAAAAATGACCTTGACCCGCCTCGTCACAGACACAGTCTGTGTTCCTGTTGAGAAGTTTCCGTGAGCGGGTGTATTATTTGGGTTGGGGGTTTCGCTCAACCGAGTCACCAGTTGCAAGGACACCTAGCATGCCTCGAGCCAACCCTCGCAATTCAAGTCCCGAAACGGAGGAGAATGGGCGATACATTCGACGTGCCAATAATGCTGCTGCATTCCAGGCACCTGCTTCGTTTTTCATTATCCACGAGTCAAGCAGCAGCGTCATCTTGCCAAATGGAAGCAGCAAAAGTCCTCCGAAGCTACGACGAAGAGGAGACGATGGCGGGGTTTCGAGCTCGTTTCGTAGTCGCCTGGGGGGCTCATCGTCGACAGGATTGAGAAAAAAGAAATCCAGGTCGAAAACGCCAGCCAGCGCACCAGGTTCACATTCAACAAGTTTGCTTGAGACTACATCCGCTGCTCTCCGTAATATCTCGACGGCAACTGTATACGAAGGCCACGAAGGAGAAGAGGAAGAGGATGCAACTCAAACTCAAAGTGAGACACAAACTCAGGCTAAAGCAAAGGAGAAGCGTGCAATGGAGCTCTCCATTCTAAGCCGATGCGGGTCTGCTCCGGACCTACCGGCGTTTAGTCCGCTTAGTGCAAGTGTGTACAGCTCGTCCAAGAAGAGGACGATTCAGTGCAACAACGGTGCCAGTCCTCATTTGGTAACGTTGCAGCGCAGCAGACTCACGCCTTTGCCTGCTAACACCCGCGCAGCAGTTGTGAAGTCCGATCCTTTGCTCGCCGTCGACGAGGTAGAGCCCAAACAACACGAGTTTGACTCTGCACAATTGTTTTCCAAAGACCCTTTGCTGCAGGAGAAGATGCGGCAAGATGCACAGACCATTGCGTCGTTGAAGCAGCGGCTAGTGCTCTTGGAGAGGGAAGTCTCGGCAAGCACCAAATTTCGGCATATGGCCGAGAAGCAGTTAGCGCAGCACTGCCTCGAGACTCAACGACTTCAAGGCGAGAAGACGCAGCAACAGGCTCGTATCGACGAACTCGATAGAACGGTGCTTAGACAACGCCATGAATACGACAAACTCGCAGCACGATACACCGCTGTGTACGCCAATCTTCAGAAGCTGCTGGACCAGCAGCAAAACCCATCCGACAAGTCAGCCCAACAGAGTGCACTGCAGGCGCTAGCGAGAGAAAACCAAGATTTCCTTCGCAAACTTCGCGTACGCTGTCACAATCTGAATGTATTTCGTACAGTGCTCGAATAACGTGTTCGCCCTTGTGCTCGATGCTGCAGGTCCTGGAAGCAAGGCATGCCGAGGACAAGACGCTGACGTCGAACCAAGAGAAGAAGATCAAGCGTCTTAAAGCTGAGATTGAAGCATTACAGCACATGCACGACGCTAAAAACCGTGAAGATGACACGGCCGAGGCGTCTAGCGACACCGACCAAGTTTCTCGCTTGACGAAACCGAAGAAGCGCACTGACAGCAACAGCAACTACAGTGGGCGTCCAAATAGTGCTTCGTCAGCTGTATCGATTACATCGTCGACTCCAAGAAGGGTGACATCGCCGGTAAGAGTGCAAGTTGTACAAAATGCAGCTCTTGGTACCGCTAGCCATCTGGTCACAGCAGAAGCCTACCAGTATATCGACCCCAACATCCTCAAAGTGCTTGAAAAAGTGGACTCGCAGTTCAGCATCACCAACGCTATCAACCTGTCGGTGGTGCTCAAGAAATGGCTAAACAGTTGCGTCCACGTCGTGTGCTCCACTCATCTGCCGACTGTGCTACAGACGTAGGTCTCCTTTCTTTCTACTATTTGGCCGCATCTTCCCCACTCTAACCCACTTCGACGCACAGGTTGTTGAAACGGATGTGCGAGTTGCTGCATTGCGAGCACGTCGCGCTTTTCACGGTGGATCATGCGGCTCGAAAGTTGGTAGCTACATCATCCGAGCGCGGACCAGAGCGCTGGGAGCTGCCGCTTGATAAAGGTATCTCCGGTTACGCTGCACGGCACAATGTGCTTTGCAATGTTCATTGCGCCAACGACGACCCGCGCTTCTATAGTTCCACTGATTCAATCACGGGTACGATGTCACGGGAAGTCTTGGCCCTACCGATCGTGCACGAGCTCCAGCTACACCTCGAAGCGCACTTAGTCGGCGGCGGAGACACGAATCGCACGAAAACGAACGGACATGGAGTTTTCGCCGTGCTTCGTGCTTGGAACACTACCCATCAGAAGCCATTTTCAACCAACGACCAGATTCTTGGGTCTTTACTTGCCATCCAGGCGGGCGTCATCCTTCGCCAAGCGGCCGTAACGAAGACGTTGCAGAAGATCAACCACAAAACGCACCAGATTCTGCAGATGCCCATCGAAATTATCGCTAAGGCTTCAATGGGGCTGCACAGCATGAGACCTCTGCAGTCGGAGGCGCCGGGTAGTCCTTCGGCTGGATCACCGCTACCGTCTCCTCTGCAATCAGAGTACACTGGTGCATCACCAATTCCGTCGGTAGTGCAGCTTGTATCGGTCGCGCAGAAGGAACTGGGAGAGTGCTTGGGGATCAAGCAGCTACGCATTTTCGTGTTCGATGCTGCTGCGCACAAATTGTGGCACTCAGGTGAGCAGTTGCCACATCACGACAAAGGCGATGGAAACTCCCAAACCATTGTCCGCCATTATGTCAGCGCTCAAGCTTCGCTCTGCGCACTTCTTCTTCATAGCGATGCGGCACCAATGGTTCTGACCGAGCCATCTGCCCAAGCAGCCTTCAATGACACAGTTGATATTCCCGGCGGCTCTCGTGGAATGTACCTTGTTCCGATCCTTCCACCCTGGGGAAATGGCGCGCTGCCTTTTGGGGTTGTGCAGGTTGCACGATTGGCCAAGGCTCGGCTGTCAGCGTCACCATTCGCTCTCACCTCTTCTGAAGGAGCGGGGGATAGCATCGTAGCTGGGTCGGTCGCTGAAATTGTTGTAAATAATGAGCGGGAAGCAGCACAACAAACTGAGGACCGGTTGATACTGGAGTTACTGGGGCTGTTCTGTCGGGTCTTCGCTGGGCTGCTGCACCACATCGCCGCCCAGCAGCTATACGCTGCTTGCCCGCCCGAAATTCAGCAGGCTCGACTTGCAGCTCTGTCTGATCAACTTGCCGGGAGACGAACTGTAGATGATGACGAAGACGATGTCGACAGCAGTCCCGCTGTAGTGACTCCAACGTTCCGCGATGAAAACCGCGCCACAAGCTCGCATCACTCTGGCAGGCACGCATCGATTGCCACTGTGCGATTTTCCACACCACCCTCACGGAATGCCCGGCGAGCAGTCTCAGCAGATCCGAAGCATAGAGCTGCATCAGCATCTCAACATGTGTCTTCATCACCATCAAATAGCCCTGTCACGTCTAGCATTGATGACGAGGTTGACCAAAGCATTCCCATGGGAATGCAAACTGTCCCTGTTGCGGTCGATTTTGTCCCCTCTGCAACGGCAAGCACCACAAACAGTGCGGCGATCTCCGTGAATGTTGGCGACGGCGTACATGCAGAGTCGAACGCGCTGGAGCCGAGGGAACAGGAGCGTGAGCTACTTGAGCATGACGAACAGCACGAAACAGTTCGAACAGCAGATGAGGATAACGCCCACCCTTCACTAGCCGACGACTGTTCCGCTGTATTAAATGTCTGTGCCTGCCCTACCGCTCATAATGAAGAGGACCTTGCAAACGGAGCTGATGTAGGGGACAACTTCCACGACGGTGACACCTACGACCTTACCTTATGGCCTGCTGAAGAGGCTGCCGGGACATTCGAGGAAGACGTTGCGTGGGAATATGGCGCTGTTGACGATGCAGCGGTGGCAACTGAAGACGACGACATGACTGTCGTGATGAGAGAAGGCGGCCACATCTCTACCAACTCCACCTACGCCATCGATCTGCACTTGTCCTCTAGAAACACGTCCAGCGCCGACACAGATGAGCCAGTGGCGCGTTGTGACGGTAAGAACACTCGGTTGACCGCAGAAGAAGACAATACTACCTGTTCTTGAATATAGGGGAATAATACAAGACCCACCGTCACCCGCTACAATGCACTACCACCTCTCACAACTCAGCCAAACCTACCTATGCTTGCCTCGATGGTGGGGCGTTCTTGTTCCTTGAATGGGTTGTCGATCAAGTTGCGCGTACCTGCACTGGGCGATCGCCGTTCTTGAAAAGTAGGCGATATTTGCATCTCTACTGGCGTTCGCAATCCGTAAGCGACGTGTTGCGAGATGCGCAAAGCTTACCGAAATGACGGACGGTACGGCGGAATGCGCGTTCATTGGCAGCACTGAATAGCTCAGTCTGGAACTCCTGCGTCTCGTCAGGTGTGAGGAAGTTGACTGTGGCGGTTGCGAATGTCCCTGCTGTTGCTTGCTCAAACCACTCAGCAATCCACTGTTCAAGCTGAGGGCCGTTGACCTTGGCTAGTTGCACCAGTACGCCAGCCGCTGAACCGTAGTCTGAATCCACCCGAGAAGGTGACATGGCACCAAGAACAACGCCGCGTAGCAGATAACTTACTAGCATCTTGTTGCTATCCTCAAGCGTCGCATGGTTAGATGTGCATAATGAAGCAAGTTTTACACGCGAGTCATCAGTTAGAGACTGCACGTATACTTGCTCTAAAAAGCACAGCACCGCTTTGTTGGCGTCATTGTGTGTGATCACTAAAGCTGCCACTGCGCACGAAAAAATACTCGCCATCAGAGGTTGAGCCTGTCCTGCATGGGGACCCGATGCAGCAGTCATAGGGGCGGCTAGCACATGTGGTACGCAACGCACAGCACGTTCCATAAGGTAGAAGAACTCTTCCACCACATCGGGACGTGCTTCCATATCCTTCGCACTCGCAAAGATTGGTGTCGTCGTCTCAATCAGTGTAAACAGCATGCGAGCAAAGAGGGACTCCATTTCCTCCGCGTTGGTCTGATAATTACCGTGAGCAAAAAATTTGAGCACCATGCTGGCAGTATAGAGATACGACGACTTGGGCTCCGCCTGGTAGAAAGCCAACAGATTGTCCACAAGCTGCGGCAGCAACGGCGTAATATCAGCCCCACAGGTTCGGAGAATACGCTTGTAGCAGCGGCAAACGCGCTCCACGAGCTCGTCGTGGCCGCGATACAGCGCCAGCATCTGATTGAACAGCGGCCACAACTGCTCGGTGAGCATCACAAGCGGGTGCTTCTCGCCTTGCAGCTTCTTGACATCCAAGTATTCATAAATCGCCATGAGCCGCAGCAGCTCGTTCAGAGCGACCTGTACGTGGCTACTGGCAGCGCTCGAGGCAAACAAGGCCGTGAGCCGCTGCCCCACGCCCTTCATCACTTGGTCCAAGACTGACAAGACGCGCGGCATGTCCCCCGACCTGGCCGCGCCCCCGCAAACCCCCTCCAGAATCAGCACCTGGTCCTCCACGGCCATCAGTTCGTGCTCTTCAATGTGCAGGTAGAACCCGACGATGTCTCCTCCCAGCATCGACCAGCAGTCCATGGCCAGCGCGCGGACCGCCGACGCCGCCGCTCGCGCCACTTCCCACTCGGCATACCGCGCGTCGCCCGCACTCTTGGTCACGCACGCGTTGAGGAAGGCGACCTGCGCCGAGAGCGACGCGGGGTGCGCGCGCAGCCACTCGGCGTACCGCGCCACGATGAGGCACGCCGTGTAGCAGATCGCCGGGTGGTCCGCGAACTGCGGCAGGTGCTGGAAGACGAGCGCGATGGGCGCGTCCAGCGCGTCGGCGTTCGTCGTGGCCCTCTCCACCTCGCGCGCGATGGACCGGAAGCAGTAGAGATGCGCCTCCACGGCCTCCCAGCTGCGCGCGTGCGCGGGCGCCTGGCAGGTCTGGCCGAGTCCGTGCACGCAGTGCTGCAGCACGGCGTGGACGCCCAGCAGCTGGCAGCAGTCGCGCAAGATGTCCCCGAGCTCCTGGCGGAAGGCCTTGAAGTCCTGCTGCCTGTCGGGCGCCAGGCTCGGGAACTCGGCGCGAAACTGCAGCTTGTGCATGCAGAGCCCCGCGAGCCGCTCGAGTCCGGGCGTGAACCGCGCGAGCAGCGCGGGCTCGCGGCGTCGCTGCAGCTCGTCCAGCAGGCGGCACCAGAAGGGCAGCGTCACGTCCGCCACGTCGGCGTCGTCGCAGCTGGCCACGTCCAGCAGCGCGTCCACGAGCGCGGCGACGGGCGTCTCCGCCTGCTGCAGCAGCAGCAGCTCCAGGTACGCGTCGCCCATCTCGGCGAACACGCGGCCGAGCGCCGCGCACGCGTCCGCGTCCTCGGCCTGCGCCGCCTGCGCGAAGGCCGCGCGCAGCGACAGCAGCTGCGGCGCCAGCCACTGCGCCACGCGCGCGTCGTGCGCGTACCCGCGCAGCAGCGCCACGCTCACGTCGGCGGCCGCGTCGCGCAGCTCGGCGCGCGCCCAGAAGCTCCGCAGCGCGAGCAGCAGCGGGTTCCGCAGCAGCGCGTCGGCGGGCGCGCGCGCCACGCGCAGCCAGCGCGCGAGCGCGCGCAGACTCGTCGCCTGCTCCTCGGGCGCGCGCGCCGCGTGCATCACCTGCGGCAGCACGCGCGCCAGCACGCGCGGCGCCCAGCGCTCGGCCTCGTCCTGCAGGCGGCGGCGCGCGGCCTCCTCAGCCAGCAGCAGCAGCAGCTCGGCCAGCACGCCCGCGGGTACGCCGCGCGCGGTGACGCGCAGCAGAGCGTACCCCAGCGCGCTGGGCGCGCGGTCCAGCGCCGCGCTCTCGCGCACGGCGGCACGTAACCCGCCGACGTCCTGCGCGGCGGCGTCGGCGGCCTGCGCGTCCTGCAGCTTCAGGTCCGGCGCGCGCAGCCGCGGCAGCGCCCCCACCAGCGCCAGCAGCAGCTGCGTAACCACCGCCCTCGGCAGGCGCGCCGGGCAGGATAACCAGGTTACCACGCGCGTAATCCACTCGCCCGCGTCCGGATACGCTGCGTCCGGCGCCGGAGTGTCCCGCCGCAGCTTGAGCGCCAGCGTCTGCGCCGAGAAGAACACGGCCGGCAGCGCGCCCGGGGGCAGGGCGCTGTTTTCTGTCGCGGGCGCGGGTTGCGTCGCGGCCGGCAGGAACTGGTCCAGCAGCGACGCGCACACGCCGAAGGCCGCGGGCGTCAGCTGGAAGCCGCGCAGGAACGCGTCGGCCGCGCGCGTGGCCGCCGGGTCCGCCAGCTGCGGCGCGTACAGCGAGTCCAGCGCCGCCAGCACCGCCGCCTCGAGCTGCGCGGACGACGCCATGGCGAGCCGATCCGGGAGTGCGCTTGGTTGATCCTTGACTTGGCGTTTGTATGCGGCGCGCGCGTGGAGTGGGCCACGCCAGGTAGAAGGCCACTCACGCGGGGGAGTGACGGAGTTACTAGTGCGGGGGGGGGGAGAATGACACAATAGCGTACTCGCCCGAATAAAAGCCCGAGCACAATTGAAGAGTGTCGGCTGAAGAGGGCTTTACATGTATTCAGGGGAGGGCTTTTATTCACGTCAACCTGTGAAATGTCGTCCGGTGCATCGTCTAAAGCATGCAGGTTAAACTGAGCTGCGTCGATGGCATCGACTCGATGCCATCCTCCTCTAAGTTCCACTGCTCTCTAAAACTTGCTTCCATACATACACGTCAAGCTTAGCCATAACCACTGTGCGGGTTCAGATGCAAAGCCAGCACTTTGAGCGGCGCGAGAAAGATGACACCTTGCTGGATGTAGCTGAGTGTGAGCACCATGAAAATGATTGTGGACCGGATGAACCATCGATAGTTGGCTCGCCAACCGTACTGTGGTGGGTTGAGAGGAACCAATTCTTGCAGCAGCATGAAAGTCAAGATCGCCAGTGGTTTCATGGAACATACTGTTAGGACGCGAAATAGCGATGCCGAGTAGCCGTGTTTCTAAAAGCGTGTTCCGCCCGGAACGATGTTTGACGAAGAAAGCCAAGTCACAAAGTGTCTAATATGTAGTCGCACGGCGCTCGTCGCCATTTCTGGAGCTTCCAGGTAGTTCGTCACACCATTCTTCAAGCTCACTTTCATGTACGGTACTTGTAACTTCTCGCTTCGTGGCTATCCATCGTGAAACGTATTACAGGATAGGCGTCACCCACCGTTAGAAGAAATACAAAACGACCAACTCAGGAACTTCTAATCGTTCCAGTACTTCTTCGTTCGAACGTCGTTCGAATGTTGCGTGTGTCGGCTTCAATCTTCTACCTCCCAGTATAACCAGTAACCAAATCAATTTCCTACCTTGATGAATTTTATCATTGTCGGGTACGCTTCATTCATTCTCTCGTTTACGTAAGCTGCATTTGGGATTTCCTGTCGAAACGTCGGTGGATTGGCTTGTGTTTTCCGGGATGAGGGGAGTTCCTCACCCCTTTGTGGCCGCTGACCCAAGATGGAATACGACCGGGCTTCTAATACTTTGAAATCCGTTACGTCAAAGGTGGTAGTAGCGCGGAAGTTCGCGGAGGCGGCCGTCACGCCTCTTCAACAACGGAAGGTGACACTAAAAACCGCGTTGAATCTGATCTTGGCGGAGGCGACCGCGTGCCTTATCTTGCTTTAGGTAATACAGCGCGCATCAATGAACGTCGCCAACCCGTGATTTCAACGGTGCAGGGTAAATATTTGAAAGTTATTTAGTGCAGTACAAATGTTGCCCAATGTTCTGTGTGCTATCATTTATTATAGGCTTCCAGAACTTTGTTGGAAAGAACAACGAAACACGGTGTGTGTTCGTGGCCATTTGACATGGACGTCGCTTCACGTTTGCCGACCCGCGCTAAGAGCAAGATGGCAGTAGATTTGGAGTTGATTACTGTCTCAATTTATGGCGTTGGTGAGCAAGCAACTGGCTTACCCGCTGTTGGTCAAGTCATCACTATTTGTCGCATGGACTGAAGACCCAATGCTCACTCTTAATAACCTCCCAGTCCAACCATCGGAATCTAGTTTCTGGTTGACACCGAACTTCTGATTGTTGACGGTTTGTGATATTGGTTTCTGAATTACTATTACGGAGGGACCGCCCATACGGCAATCGCTTTCCATGGAGTTTGGAGACTGTAATGAAATTTATTTTTCAGTCATGTCATGTTTTATGTGTCTAATCTTAGGCTCCAAGTATGTATAAGTTATCAAAGTAGCTTTGGATAAAAATGACGGATGGTTTTGCATACGATGATACCCAAACCTGAAGATGCCCCTCTCTGTTGAAGACGTATTTGGAGGTGCTCCCGTGCTACTAAGGCAACTGCGGGCTCGTCACCATATTTCTGAGACCACCGCCAAAGAAGCCGCAACAGGATACTTGTTCAACAGACCTATCAGACTCGTGATTAAATCTGGGATTCCAGTTGTAGTTTTTTGGAAGAGAAGCCGCGTCGTTGCAACCAAGGACTAGCAATCGTGGCGTTAGGTGCTCTATTATTATTTACTTAGCGTAACGATTCTAGTAGCCCTTTCTCCGTTCCTACGCAACATTCAGCTTGTTCAGGATTCTACTCTCGCTATAGCCAGCTGCCTTGACCTTGTAGCGAAAGCTTTCAGCAGGCGCCAATAAGTACTTATGGAAGCTACTCATAGGAACCTCAAAGGTTGACTAAGTTTTAGTAGTACCTCTCGCGCTCAATCATTGGCGCCTTCTTGGTCTTGCCTTTCGACTCCATAAACTGATTAGCCTTTTTCCGGTATTCTTCGTACCGATCGAGTGTTAACAACTTATTCGGGGTTTTCTTGACTACGTCCCAAATTCCCATATCCTTGAGAATAGTCTTCATCTCTAAATCTGTGATTGCTCTTTCGTCGGAAGAGCTATCGTCATCTTCGACAACCTTGTTGTGAGTCCTCAAGGGTCGGTGTTCACCAGACGAAGTCACTGTCTGGGCCTGGTTGGGGTCCTTAGTGGTTGAAAAAGCCTCACTGGCGACCAGAAAGGAAACCGCGACCACCACCAAAACTTGCGAGAGGCGCATGAATACGTTCGCTGCGACAGGAAGCTTGAGCGCTGGGTTCAAAATTATAAAATGAGGAGGAAGCAAGCAGCCCATTCCAAGTTATTAATACATTGCACTCCACCATACCACATTCGTCGTCATGTCGACAAAATCGGTTTTGGCTTGTAAATTCAAGAAACACAATACATTATTAGCGGTTTCTGATGGCGCAACAGATATCTCCAGCATACCATAATCGTGTAGTCACTGGCCACCAGCCAGGTGCTGGCAACTATTAATACATCGCATTTCATGATGACGGTACGCTGATTCATGACCTGGGAGCTGGATAACGGCACTCGAGTTGACACGTGTGACAACCAACCACTTACGAAAGACCTCCTAATTGACCAGGCTATAGCCAATACTGGTAACACACACACTCGGCGACAAGTTAGATCGGCCACCCACGTTGGGGGCCGTATCTCGCTCATTTTTACGAGTTAGCCGACGCTATTTAGATATGTTTGAGCATTTAATAGTCGTAATAGGGGACTTGTGCTAACGCGCGCGAAATCACAGTCTATAATGTAGCTAGCATACAAGGTGGTGGTTTTAGCACTGCGCCAGGTTAAATCGGCCACGTG